>QRFJ01000476.1:1309099-1556599 GCA_006176705.1 Cocos nucifera | reverse complement strand
TGACCATAGAATGTTATAATTTTTTTAGAATATGAGGGGTATTTTTGCCACTCAAAATTTTAAATGAAAAAATGGAACTACATGCATTAAATGTATGTTGAAAAGTAATGGTTACGTGGTTCAATCAGATGGAGCGGTGTATTTTTTCTACATCAGATGTTGTACAAGGAATTTCTCTAGGATCTATTTAGCAAATCTAGCAGGATGGAATTGAATTCCCATTGGATTCCTGGATTAGACAATCTATTGTGATGGGGCCAACCCAATACTCCCCTGGTCCAAATCCTATGGAAGGCAAAAACGACCTCCAGATCATTTTTTTTAGTCCTGCAGATCAACAGACTCATGAATGAGATTTAGGCTAAGACTAAAATGGGCCATTAGAACAATATGGCTGAGCATGCAAACAAACTCAATTCCCGCAGGGAGAATTTACCCAAACAGCTGTAAGTCCAGCAAAAGCCTTCATTGGATATAGGTCTAAATTAGTTTCAAGTCTTTGTCTAGGTAGCCCCACATGTGATTGAGCCTGAAACCTAGAAAGCCATAAAAAATTTTGGTCGGCATGTGCCTATACCTGGGCTAAATATATCAGTAATTAATTAGGCCGTTAATGGTTCCAATTTGATTCTTTTTGCTCCTGGCCAGCCCTAAAAATGATAGGATGAATTGGGTTAGGCCCCACCCAGACCATTTATTAACCATCAGATACTCAGCAAACAAACAAAAAAAAAGAACGCTAGTGAATGCTCTTTTCAGAAAATCAGGGGCAGCAGAGATATTTTAGATACAGATGATGTGGGTAAGAATATATTTATGTTACTGTTAATAGTCCCCAAACCTGTTGTACAGGTCCAATCTAATGAAAAATTGTTAAGGTTAGTACACTGTAGAACACTTTGATAAAGTGTGAATGCTATCTGAAATGTATTCTTTTGTGACACCAAATACAGGTTCAATTTGGTTATAAGTATGTTATAAATAGAGAAAGATCTGTTTAGAAAAATTTTAGAATTTCACTCTCTCCAAATTCTATTACGAACAACTACTAACAATTGATCCCTGATAGAATACAACAGATGCTGTTTGTTCCTAAATCTTCATTTTGATCGAAGATCTCGGAGATGAGACGGAGGCCATCTTTTTAATCTTAGGGGAGTTTTGATCGAGAATCAGATACAGAATGGAGGTAATTGATGGTTTCAGGAGCGTTACCGTAGGGAGCATGAGTCATAATCTCTTGCCAACCTTTAATCTTATTTGTTTTTCATCTATAAAAAATAAAGAAGTGGCACCTATCAAAAGCGGCAGTTTTATTGCGGGTCACGTGTATCACTGGAAAGATCTTGATATATCACAACCATGCACGCTTCTATTCCACATCCATGCATCGATCATTTACCCATTACCAACGGTACAGGCTGGAGCGCACATAAAATAATAGAGACTATACTACGATTTTGGACTCCTCGCGATTCCCATTTCACCCGCACGAGATTCCAAGACCTCCAATCCCCATCTCCATACGTTTCAAAAAAGCGGCTGAGGAAAATAATACTTCACCTCGACCATGACACCTGGGCCAGCCGTTGCCACCAAAGAAGCCCCACCCTTAGACACTTTCAAAGCCTTTGACTACCAGTTTTGCTGCACCCCAAGATTTGTTAGATCTGCATATAACGCCAACATCTATTTCTTCTGACAGCTTCCCTCTTCCAACTTGAAAGTGGAATTGGAGTAGAAGGGAAGGAGATCATACCTCCCATGGCTTCTTCTCCTGTTTGTCCTCCCTTCGGCTATTCGGCGAAGTTCTACTCTTTGTCAAGCGATGGGCAGTGCGTGAGGCAAAACAGCTTTTTTGAAGGGAAAGCAGTCCTCAATCAAGGCGTTGGCTACTCCATCATATTAGGTTTTGGAGCCTTCTTTGCTGTCTTCACTTCTTTCTTGGTATGTCTCTCAATTCACCTCCATATTATTTGATGAAGAGATTGACCTGGGAGTTTTTTTTCTTTTTTTGGTGAATATCCTCCTCTGTTTTATTGCCTGTTGGTCATGTAGCCCACCATGGCCCATAAAGACCAAAAACAGTTGGCAGCCAAAGCTTTTTTTTTTTTTTTTTTTTCTTTTAATTTTGCTACATGAGATTGAGATTCTAATGAGGCAGTACATGAACTTCACCAGAAAGAAGAAGAAGTTTCCACTTTTTATCACTGAGTGTTGTATATGTTAGAGTTTGGGAAATGTGGCAAATCATTCACATTTGTACCTTTTATCATATCCACAATTTTATGTCAGGTACCTTGGAATCCAATAATATTTGATCACAAAAAACTGGAGTGCTTCCTATTACTTTTTTTCTCAGTAATTATGGCATTTATTCTTAGAATAGGAGAGTGGTGAATCCACCGTAACTTAAAGTTGGAGGATTTCCAAGGCTATTTTTCTTGGCCCCCTGATGGAAAGATGATATTTTATTAATCAAGAGGACATCCTTTCATGAAATGTCAACGATGAAATCGAAGGAATCATCCCATCAAGTTTGAAAATCTTTAATGAACCTTGCATGCTTTTTCAATTTATGTGCTGTAGGTTTGATAACTTAATCAAACCTACACCCAAGGAGTCCTTGTGTTGAGTGTGTAGTGATATCACGATGTCAATTGAGTCCTATATTATCAAATTGATCAGTATCCTTCGCATGATATCCCGCTACCTGGGGAGAAGCATTTCTGTAGTGTTTATAACATTTTAGATGCTCGCCACATGCTTGTGAAAAATACCAACCGGAATTAATTTTATATTTTTCATTGAATTAATTGAATTTGGAAATCTTCATTTCATCTGTTGAGGTCTATTAACCAATTTTCAGCGTTCAAAGCCATGGCATGGAAGTTACACCAATTTTGTGTTGTTTGAACTACTAGGTGTGGCTAGAGAAGAGGTATGTTGGAGCCCGTCACACATCTGAGTGGTTCAACACCGCCGGCAGAAATGTCAAGACTGGTCTCATTGCCAGCGTCATTGTATCACAGGTTATGAACCATTCCTCTGTTGTTGCATATGACTTTCTTTGACAAGTCCCTCAAAGATTTTTCTGAAATTTGGTGTTCCAGTGGACATGGGCTGCCACCATCTTGCAAAGTTCCAATGTTGCATGGGAGTATGGGGTCAGCGGTCCTTTCTGGTATGCAAGTGGTGCAACTATCCAGGTCAAAGTTTGACTCAATTGTTAGAACCATGCAGTTAAAGCATTTTTAAGCCTCATCATAGACAAGATACATGCCATCCTGCAGGTACTTCTGTTCGGTGTCATGGCCATTGAAATCAAAAGAAAGGCACCCCAAGCGCATACTGTTTGTGAGATTGTAAGAGCGCGGTGAGTTGTGGTGTATATAACTGCTCTAGTTAGAGCTTAGAAGCTTGCAGTATCCTTTGGGGTGTAACCGTAGTTTATATTGGCACAGATGGGGAACTGCTGCACATGTTGTGTTTCTCATATTCTGCTTCATGACAAATATCATAGTGACTGCGATGCTGCTGCTCGGTGGTTCTGCAGTTGTAAATGCACTTACTGGTGTGAATATCTATGCTGCAAGTTTTCTGATCCCTCTTGGTGTGATAATCTATACATTAGCTGGGGGTTTGAAGGCCACCTTCTTGGCGAGTTACATACATTCAGTGATAGGTATGTTGATTAATAACAGTATGGTCATTGGCTATGGTCTATGGATTAGATGTTATTTGCTCAATGCAGTTGATTTGATGACCAGCTCCAAGTGTTGGCTTTTTCTTTTTTCTTTTTTCTGCTTCATGTATAAAAAATCTCTGCTTTTTCTTTCGTGTGAAAATCTGATTTACGTGTCCATTGATCTCATTGCAATGACAACTACTGATTTCATGGAGGAAAAAAAAGAGTATAACAAGGACCATGTCTAGAAAGTTTTGGTCATTAGAAGCTAATAAAATCTAATACTATGATCATAGCACCATCATCCTTTATGCACTTCAATAAGATAAGTATATACTTGAATGAACCAGCTTGGTTGATTGGACAGGTGGAATGATGAGTTAAAATAACCAAAATTTCAAAGATGAGACTAGGAAGGACATAGGGATGGCAGTGGGAAGAATGAGATGCTTGCAATGATCTATAATTCTGTATCATGATCAAAGTTCAGCATATTCAGAACAGAACAAATTTTGATATTATGTTCTCTTAGAAGTATTATGACATTTGCTCTTAAAATATATTATTCTTGCTGTTGGTAAAGGATCAACTGAGATAAAGATGGATTCCTATTTTGAAATAGAAGTGGATGAAATGCCTGAGGCATTGTTCCATGCAAGTTAGGATGAAAGGGCTAAATGATCTTAGAAAATTGAGTGCAACTCCTTTGTGCTTTTTAACTCTAAGGACCAAAGACCTGAGAACAACAGTTGTGAGGAATTTGTAGGTTATATATTTGTAAGTATACTTTATTTTGAGAAACATCTTTGATGCTATGGTTCTTTTTTTTTTTGGTAAATCAGAAAAATTACACCATTCCAGTATAAATAAAAAAGTAAACAATGCTATAGTTTCTCGGTGCATAACAAGAATATTGAGCATGTCATGCTGCATTTCTGATATCGGGTTTTTTAATGTTCTATCTCATATTTTGTGCAGTGCATATTGTTCTGGTGATATTTGTTTACTTGGTTTATACCACAAGTAGTAAAATTGGTAGCCCAAAAGTAATGTACAATCATCTTTTGGAGGTGGCCAGCAAATCAAGAATATGCCAAGATCCCATTTCGCATGATGGTCAAGCCTGTGGACCTGTAAGTGGGAATTACAAGGGTTCCTACTTAACCATGTTGAGTTCAGGTGGCCTTGTTTTTGGGATCATCAACATCATTGGAAACTTTGGCACTGTCTTTGTGGACAATGTAAGTTGTTATTGTATTGTTATTCCATTCAGTACATTTATGTGTTCACTACAACTCTTTTTATTACATTTTCATTCATGATGATCTTTGCATTTTTAGCCTTTTGCTTTATTATCCATGCTATCATTGTAATATTTTTGTTCCCTTTTACTCCAAAAGATTTCTTCATTTTTATAGTTTTATTTTATGCTTGGACTGTTATTCAACTAGTATGAGGGTGGATGTCTTTTGCCAGCAAGTCATAAAATCTTGCCTAATCTTCTGCTGGAGCTTTATGTTGGATTGGGCTCCATAGATACCAAATATTGATGAAAAAGACTGGTCATTGTTGTGTTTTAAATTTTTAAGATTGTTGATGGCTTGAGATATTTAGTTTGTTGGGATTGGAAAAATATTTTAAACAATAGTATATGAAGATCTAACATTTATTTGTCATCGTGCAGGGATATTGGGTTAGCGCCATAGCTGCGAGGCCATCATCAACCCACAAGGGATACTTGTTGGGTGGGCTTGTCTGGTTTGCGGTACCATTCTCTTTGGCAACATCATTAGGTCTGGGTGCGCTTGCTCTTGATCTTCCATTAACTGCAACTGAGGCTGGCAAAGGCCTTGTTCCTCCTGCTACAGCAACAGCCTTGATGGGAAAAGCTGGATCTGTGCTGCTTCTAACCATGCTGTTTATGTAAGTTGCCTTCTATAGCTTTTGTAGCTTTTGTTTAGAGTGCTTTTGACCATTAAATTATATGATTTCAGCGTATCCATGATCCATATCCTTCGTTACTGATTGAATATGAATGCAGATTCAGATATCCATCAGACACTAAACTTTGAATCTGTATTTTTTTAAATGGATATAAACATAGACTGAATCTTAGCGATGCTGATATAAATGTGGATATCAATTGGATAGTATAGACTATAGACCATGTAATCGGGTTACTATGACACTTTAGTTTTAGTAAATCAAGTGTACAGGCTTCTCAACTTTCTTTTATTATTTTTCTAAAGCAAACAAATGATTGTACAAAGAACCAGAAAGAGATAACAGCATCCACTTAGTCACTTGACTTCAATGGTGGATCCTAGTAGATCTGCCAAGTTACATGATTTAGATCAAGTAGATTACTTTAGAGGATGCAATCCATCAAATAAAAATCTCACATTTTGATATTTTTACTCGTTCCCCTTTGGAGTTCATGAGAGCTATATGAGTCAAAATTGGGCTGACTGGATTCAGATACAGAGAATATTTGTGTATTCATATCCACATCAACACATACAAACAAGGATATGGATGGTAAAAATTCTTTTGTACCTGAATAGATTCAGATGTGGAAACAGATCCATCACAGGTAGAACCTGGTTCAGTTTCACCTGACTCCATGTCTCAATGAAAATAAAAACATTTCATTTTACAAACTTAAGTGTCAACTCATATCTTGTTTATAAGCATTAGATTTCCTACATAATCACTGAACTGATAGGGCAAACTCCTACATAATGAATAACTTCATTTGAATGTTTACTGATATCCTTAAGATGTCTATGGCAACGAGCTAGTTGACATTTCAGCGTCAGAATCTTAATTACTAGTAACAAGGAAAGCTTACCTCCTGCTTTTGTTGGCAAGATATGTAGTGAAGCTAAGTATTCTGTTGGTAATTCATAGTATAAAAGAAAGAGAATAGTATTAAAAAAATTAAAAAAACTAAAAAGAAATAAAAAAGAAAGGTGTATGGATTGGGGTTCACCTCCAAAAGGCATTATAACACTAGAATGTTAAATCATCCAAAACCAGTTGCCCTGGAGGATGCTAAAACTCCCTACTATGTCCAACTCAATTGGTTGGACAGCTCACTTTGTGTTGCATTAATTGCTTGCATGAGATTAGCCCCTCGACATTACAAAAATCCACACAAAATTTGTAGTGAATACTTACATTTGAGCATGGAGAGATCTTGTACCATGAAAATGATGGACATTGAATCTAAATCAAAATAAGATGTAAAAATGACCAAGGGTGTAACGAGAAGACTTATGCCACAATATTTCATGGAATTTCCAAGGAATTAATTAATTGTTCATTGCAGGGCTGTGACTTCTGCTGGCTCTGCTGAACTAATTGCAGTCTCTTCTTTGTGCACGTACGATGTCTACCGGACCTATATAAATCCGGATGCCACTGGCAAGCAGATTCTCAAAGTTTCCAGGGGAGTTGTCCTTGGCTTTGGGTGTTTCATGGGTGTTTTGGCCGTAATCTTGAACAAAGCTGGAGTTTCTCTTGGTTGGATGTATCTTGCCATGGGAGTAATAATAGGCTCGGCAGTCCTTCCCATAGCTTTCATGCTTCTATGGAGAAAGGCAAATGCATTTGGTGCGATTCTTGGAACAGTTACAGGTTGCATCCTAGGAATAATTACATGGTTAGCTGTAACAAGCATAGAATATGGCCATGTTAATCTTGATACTACCGGTCGGAATGCCCCCATGCTTGCTGGAAATCTAGTATCTATACTGACTGGAGGGTTTGTTCATGCAGTATGTAGTTTTCTGTGGCCCCAAAATTATAACTGGGAAACTACTAAGCAAATCACAACGGTCGAAAAGGTAAAGAGCCACTTGCCAGATGAAGAATTTAAGGAAGAAAAACTATTGAGGGCAAAGGCTTGGATTATCAAGTGGGGCGTGGCTTTTACTGTTATTATTGTGATATTGTGGCCGGTACTTTCACTTCCTGCTGGTAAAATTTGGTTACTTGGCTCTTTTGACCTTGTTAAATCTTAAAGATTTAATTACATTGAAGGAAACATATTGACATAATTATTCATCATAAAGGCTAATTTGTCAAAAGTTGGTTACCGCAATGTTACTGTAATATGTAGGAATTCTCATAAAGATGGTCTTCCAGTTTTCTTGGACACATCAATGTAATATGTATTAACTTCCTATCAGATTATTCTAAATTCAGAAAGGCATTTCTTATCTAATTTTCTTGTCTATGAACCCTGCTAGGAAAATCAGAACTTAAGAAACATGTATTCGATGTGAAGTGGAAAATAACAATGCAATAGGTAACTTAAGTGGGTCACAATATCCTGCTTGTGTTAATAACGTTCTCTCTTTTTATCCAGGAAAATTCAGTTTGGGCTACTTCACATTTTGGGCAGTCATTACAATAGCATGGGGTACTATTGGCTCTGCCGTGATCATCATCTTACCAGTAACGGAAAGCTGGGAAACGATCAAGAAGGTCTGCATCGGAATGTTCACAAATGACATACTCATGGAAAAGGTCGAGGAGATGAATTTCAGACTGCATGCTATAATGGCGGCGATGCCTGAGGCCGAGCACGCTTACCTGCTGGAGAAAGAGAAGGCCAAGAAACTTGAAGCATGGGAGAGAACAAGCACCAGTGTTCCCCACCAAGTGTGATGGCAGAACTTTAAGCTGCCACTCTGCTTGCTTGTTCTGTAGAATTTATCAGCTACATAGGGCGGTGCCAAATTCCAAAAGTGGGAATTGCTTTCACCAGTTCCTGTATATGGTGTGCAAATGTGAAATCTCTATGTAAAACTTCCAGTTCTTACTTTATTGTAATATTTAGCCTATGTTTATTTTTGTACCATTACTTATGCGGTGCATAGACCATGTCTACCATGGATTTCAGGTACAACTCTGTTTTAGCACTAGATGTGATTGAATTGTGCCAAATGGAACTTTCTGAGTCAAATTGAATCAACTAACTTATGATCGGGTATTTCTACGTTCTGAGGAGGCCATATTCATTTGTCGTTGGAGATAAAACTACATACTACTGGACTTAATATTATGCATATGGTGGAGTTCGATACATCCATTAGTACTTTTTGGTAGTTGGATTTCATGCTGGCTCCTCAGAACCTGCTGCAAGAACCACATATTATTATTAATGTCACGAATTGATCATATTCATCCCAGATCGCCCCAAACTGATTTAAACTGCATCAAATTGCAGTGAGCCATGTACACTCATGCCAACATGCATTTAGCTGAATTGAGAATTTAATTATCCATCTGGCAATTCTGGGATACTCTGCTGATGTTCTAACGTGATGCCTACTCTCTTCATTAACACACATGGTTATTTATCCTAGAAATGTACTCAGAGTGACCGCTTTTCCAACCATCTAGTCCCTTTCTATTAGTAGGACATTTTATCTTACAAAATGAATATATCATGCACATCATTTTATTTTGCAATCCTAAGGTCCCTAAAAAAAAAAAGAAAAAATTCCCAAAGCAAATGCCTCCACTTATCAATACGATAAAGAAATATAATGTTTATTATTAAAATGTCATAGCAGTTGATAGAGCGACTTCACGGACTTCCCACTATTTGGAAAATTTAAATACAAATTCTTATTTGGCTGTTATAATATGGTACTCCATTATTTTTATGTGAATACTGGGTTTAGAGGGAGGTTCTGTAGGCCATTTATCTAAGATAACTATATTTGGCTCCTAGTAAGGCTGGTAATGTTCGAGTTAAATCAAATTGGCTTGGATTAACTCAGAGAGTCGGATTAAGTTGATTTAGTTAGATCCAAGCAACGAAGATTTATTTCATCTTGCAATAGTTTTCTACAGCAATTTCATGCATATAGGAGGCCAAAGGTCATTGATCTCAATATATGGGAGACTAGTTTTGATTGGTTTCTAACCAACACTAGATCACTTTGCTAAGGTTCAACGCATCTCACTATGTTGCAAAACCATCATGTCAAATTTAAGATCAATGATCATAGAATGCAAGGTACTAGATCAATTTTTTATTTTTAATGATGTTTTGATAATTCTAAGTTAAATATTTGTTTATATTAGTGGATAATTGATATGCAAGATGGAATAATTAGAATTTATAAGGAGGTAATGTAAAATTATAACAAATTGGATGTGACCAAATCATGGATATAAGATAATTATAGTTTAACTATATGATTTGGTTGTTCTGGACAACAGATCCTCAAAAAATACTTTATTTTTTTAACTTCAATCTATTGATCACATGAAACTTTTCCTAAAATTTTTTGATGTAAACTTTTCCTAAAATTCATCTTGGTAAATATGCTTGATACCTATTTATGTTATCTGATACCTTATGTTTCTTTGCAACACATATATAGGATTTGTTAAAGAAAAATCTTCATATTATCATAAGTGCAAGTATTTATTTGGTTCGATTATTCTTCAACTATCAAATTCGTATATTGTTGATATTGCTAATCATGATGCTAGCTAGTATATAATATTTATACATTTAGAAGCTACAATCATACTACTAGAATTTGAGTATAAAACTCAAACTCAATTAAGTGCGATACTCATATCTGACTTTACTTTTGATATCTAACTTGAATATAATCATATTGAATCATTTTTTGGGAAAAAAAAAAGAGAATATACACATTATAAAAGGAAAATTAATCATGTAAAAACAACATGGTACTCATTCTATATAATTTCCATTTAGTTTCTTGCATTCCTAATTTGTAAACTTAACCATTGATCACTAAGTTTCAAAATATATGATGGTTTGATATCTCCGAATTAATAATGTATTTTCTTGGTCCTCTAAGAAAAAAGCCTTAGTTTTGCCTATGATCTTGGCGATGTGGGCCTAAGAGGGGATAGGGCTAGGATAAGTGGGAGGTGTGAATAGCAAGCGTAAGGATAAAAAATATTAATTTATAGTTTGCCATGCTAGCATAGTGGCCTAAGAATATCATTTGATGGAAGTGTATTGTTTGCCCATACTAAAATAGTGAGCTAAGAATATCATTTAATGGATGTGTGATTAGGTGGCTAAAGTATGGGTCTTTTTTTGGATTTTTGTTTGGTCAATTTGGTACTAATATAGATTGCAATAGATTTCTTTAGGACATTTTATGTTTGGCCTCCATTTTGGTTAATAAGTAAGTCTAGAGTTTAGATTTGGATCAATTTTAAGTTTAAACTTACATAGCAACATTTGCTTTCAGTCATGATCAACATTACTATATATGATAGGCAAGTATTATCTATATTAAGATGTATTAATTTCTTAACTTCCTAGATAAATTGACATGAAAAATCAGAAAAAAAATAGTTATTTTTCTCTAATCAATGATCTTTAATTTTTAATTACATGAAGAACTAATACGGTGAGCTTTTAAACCCCATCCTTGATCTCATTCACCCAATTAGTATGTAGCTAGCTCAATTTTGCATAAATGATTAACTAATTGAGCTATTCAGGTTATATTCATAATTGATGAGAGAAATTACAAAATTAATAAGTTTTAGAAAGATTACTAATATAGAAATCATTAAAAAAATATTCTCCAATATAACAAATCATATTGCACTAACAGGTATAGCCTAGGTTGGACTCAAACTGAAGTAGGGCAACCCATCATGTTTGTTATTTGAGTTGGGCAAAGATTTTTAAAAAAATCAATTCGACTTGATTTCAAAATTCGGGCCGACCCTAAGTTAGATCTAGTTATATGAGCTTAAGAAACATAAAATAAGCCATAATCCAACTTTAGTCATGCCCAACATGATAAATAAATAAATTTATACTTCTATATAATTGTTTTTGCAAATTAATCTCTAAAATCTTTTATATTTATATATTAATCTTTGTCTTTTAGTATGCATATAATTTGTAAAATTCTCCTTTCATATAGATGGATCTTTCTCTAGCTTTTTTTTTTAAACTAAATGTTGGTTATAGTGATAATTTGATAAAGAACAAAATTATCCTATTCTTAATAATGAGTAAAGCTTGAGCTTAGACTCTTTTTTCTCACTTCGATAATTTGACCTCTTCTTGCTCTTTAGGGACCACAGGTTAAGGGGCCCTGGTTAAACTGCTTTTCTTTTTATATATCTTATTAAACAGCTAGATAATTTTGAACATTTGAATCAATCCTTTTAAAAGGATTCTTCATCTACTCATTTGCTTAACCTGCAACACATATAAGCAACAAGTTTCATAGATTCAAATGTAAATGTGTAAAAATAATAATTGTTATGTAAATATAGAAGATTTTAGGGATTAATCTAAAAGAAATAGTTCAAATAATATATTAAATATTTCTTAAATTATATCTTTAGACTCATAATCGTATAAATACATATAAAATAAATCTAAATAAATTCAATACTAATTTAATAGATATATCCAAAACCCTTCCTCAATCTTAAGTTGCTTATACATCCTAATTAATGTAGATTATATCCAGGCTTGTCCCAATCTAACAACAACCACTTAACTTAAATTTAGCATCGGCTCAAGTTAAAAGGATAAATGTTGGACTAGAATGAAATTGATTATCAACTTTTCTCAACTTGTCCAATTGTAGCATACGTGAGCTACATGCATCCACTTTCAACTAAATAAGACAAGGGTATGATGAACAAAATTAGGAGATTACATTGCAATAGTGCCTAGATTTCAACACCATCACCAATAGGGCAAAAAATGTTGTAAGAGAATGGCAAAGAATGTCTTTTTTGAACCTTCTAGTTGTATCATGAACTAAGCATAAATTTTAATCTTTCTTGTGTTGGTTGGGATTTACACAACACTTGACGTTAAAGAATGAAAAGGTTCTTGAAACCAACTAGAAAAAAACAATGAAACTAGTAATTTTAGAGGCTAAGCATTGAGATTAAATGTGCTTCAAGAAATGACAACATCTAGATAAGGAAAATAGTTGTATAGCTCTTACCAAAGAATATAATAATATCAAATAATTCTTAAACCATAACACCACCATATTATATTTCACTATTTTGCTTTATCTGTTGAACTAATGAAAGTCCGATCATGCCATACCTTTTCTCATACTAAGTATGATACTTATCCATTGGAATGGACCACAAGCTCCACATAGTTCTATGATGATTTCCTCCTTTGATGATATTAAAATCACTACTAATGAACCTTTGTTAATTATCAGTTTCACCTAATATCTCAATTAGAGCTTGACTTCAAAAATATCAAAATTCAATGCCATGGAAAATTTATCCTTCTTACAGTATTTTTTTGTTTGATAGACTAAAACAATGTTATCTTATCATGTATATTATAGATTTCTATCTTCAAAAAAAAAAAAGATATATATATATCTTTGTTGTAGTGTCATACAATGTGCATTAAGCTTCATATGAATAGGGTGGGTCATGCTTCATAAAGATATGAACTTTAGTAAGTTTCATGTATAGATGGGTTTTGCTCATAAGATAGTATATCACCAATTCTAGTTTTTGTATATAGATTTCTATATACATGAGCAATGCCCAACCAAAAAAAGTAGAAGTTGGGATCAATATTCCACTTACTTGTATGTAATATCAAATCAAGCTTTCTTTAACAAATCCTAATAATTTCACTTTTTTTTGAATTTAGTATTTAAGGGGGCATAAACTATTATAATATTGCAAAGCTGTTGACCTGAAAATAGATCGAATATAACTCAAATATTAGAATATCCCTAGTGAGATCTATTGTTGCCGAAGAGTTGATCTGGCTTAAACTGCCGAGCTGAGTTGAAGAGAGGTAACAAGATGGTTACAAGATTATCGGACGAGACCTCTAGGAGGGGTGCTGGAACCTAGTGCTCGATCAATTTCTCGAGCTGGATCCTGCAAAACCATCAAAAGACAAAAAAATCCTCATGTTGGGGGGTTCTTGGTAGTGGACCCTCCAATGCCTAAGTCAATCTTCTATGGAAGCAAATATAAGAGGTCTGAGCTCTGAAAGAGAGTTTAGCAGTCAAGTTGAGTGAAGTGGAATAAGTTTAAGATGGAGAGAGTGG
The DNA here is from genome assembly GCA_006176705.1 of Cocos nucifera. Lineage (NCBI taxonomy): Eukaryota > Viridiplantae > Streptophyta > Magnoliopsida > Arecales > Arecaceae > Cocos > Cocos nucifera. Next base: position 1,542,826 of record QRFJ01000476.1, on the reverse strand, counting down.
AAGTGGAGGTCCAATGGATGGTGTGTGAAGGGTAATGTATTCTAATCAAATTAAAATCACTCAAAGTTTTGTGAGAGAGATAGATCCAATTTGTATAGAGTCAGTCTTCGAGAGATGGCATATGAAGTCAGTCTTTACATAACTGAAAGATCCTAAAAAATTTTGATTTTATAGGTGAAGGTGGGTGCCTATCATCTAAGAGAACACGCACTAATTTTTCCTCCAAAAGATGTTGAGATGTACTCTAGTCATTAGAGGATAGTGCTTTGCACATTTTGGGATTTATTGAGATTATGGATCTCACTGAGTGGAAGAGTGGAGTTGAGGAGTGGCTGGCTACTTGTTGTCTAGCAAGTGAAAGACTTTAGAACTCCTTTAGCATGGTCATAAAAATTCAAGTGGTAGTAGCTTGGTGATCGCTCCAATACTCCTCAACGAGGGCATATGTCGAGCTGCCATTAGGTTGTTAGTACCATGATGGATGGATCATCCATAATATCAGTTGCCTTCCACTTCGAAGGTCGAAGCATCTTTTGGCTCAGGTAGGTGAAGGAAGTAGAAGATGCCTCTATGGGCATTGGTAGTCGAGGTGGACTCTCCGAGGCTGGTTTGGATGGAAGTTTTTAACACACGGCCATGCCGAGATGTGTCTTGATGTCATGGTTACTCTTTGGGGGCCATAATATAATTAGATGCGCGTATTATGGGGGATATGTGTTTGTCTCTTTTATTAACAGAATATCATGGTACATAGATTTTAAGGCATAATGATTGGACATTTTGGTGATGTTGATTCAGATAGTATTTCAGTGTCTAGTGATATATCAACACATGCAAGCCGATCAGCTTACTCACTTAAATCCCCCCCACTGCCAAGCCACGCTATAAAAGGAATAGAAGAGATGGATGCTGCTCACTTTGTCCTTTGCTTATAAGGCTAGGATGCAGTATCATGGTAGCCGCCATCCTTGTTTTCCTCCTTTTCTTAGCTTAGAATTTTTGATGGGTTTTGCTATTCTTTTTCTCCTTGGTTTTTTTTTTCTCTTTTTTGACCAGCATTCATCCTTATGGCTTCTCCTCTAGAAAAGTCGTCGTACAAGGGTCCATCAGTTCAGAATCCTCTATTCTGATTTCTAAGGATCCCACCATAGAGGTGCCCGAGGTTTATTAGATCCTAGATATTGTTAAGGCTATTTTAGAAGATGATGACCTCGAATGAATCCAAAGAAAATATGAGATTTCAGAAAGTATAATTTTTGAAGTGCCTAGCCTTTTTGGTAGAGTCACTTCTTCTCAAGGAAATCAGGTAGTCATATATGAAGAGGATTTAAGAGCCAACCTTAGGCTTCCATTTTCAAGATCTTTGCTGAACTACTGGGATGGTATCGGTTCTGTCCTATCCAACTCATCTCCAATGTTTGGTGGATGATAGTTGGATTTTTCTATTTTCTTCTACATTGAGGGGTACCTCTTCAAGTGAAGATGTTCTGAGGGCTCTTTCAGATGAAGTTACATTACCAGAGCAGAGACTGATAGTATGCTTTCCTTCGAAAGGGTGTCACCAACCTCTCTTCTGGTCCATCTTCTATTCATGAGTAGAAGAGTCAGTTCTTCGCATCCTCCCTAATCCCATGAGAATTTTCGATAGAGTGGAGCACATCAACAAAGTCTGTATTACTGGATATTCTAGAGTTGATAGAGATAGAAGAGATGGTAGTGGAAGAGTTGGAATGGCTCGAAGTACCATCGTATTCTGAACTCCTTCATGGGGATCTCCTGAAAAGGATGTACTCCAAAGGTCTGGCTCCAAAGGATGAGTTCTAGCATTTCCACTTTTCTCCCCCGAATTATAGAAAAATGTGCTAACATTTCTGCATTTATGTAGGTTTAGCATTTTTCTGAGAGAAGCTACTTGGTGTCGATCCTCTCAAGAAGAAAAATAAGAAAGAGAAGAGAAAATGGCTCATCTTATCTCCTTCTTCTGAGATTATTGTGGCTGAGGCTACCACTACCAAGCCTGAGGCTGCCAAGCTTGAAGTAGCTAGCTAAGATCGCAGATCGGTAGAAGAAGAAGCAGTTAAAGAGGAAGCACATAGGCTTCTCATCTAAAGTCACTATGACCATCGCGACCAACGTGATTGTTGCCAGGGATGGCTTAAAAGAGAACGTTCTTGCTCTCCCAACTGCTCTACAACTTTTCACTGACGATTAGATACCGATCACCAAGGCCTATATGAAGTTGCTAGCTGAGCTAGTGCCTTCTACCGATAGGAAGAGCCAATTGGCACTGTCCTTCAAAGAATGTCTCCGAGATGCCACCGAGCTAGAATTACTGAACTCCATTCCTTCTAGTTTGTCCCTTCTTGACCTATCAGTGATTTGTAGGAAGCTTTTGTGATGTGGGAATTATTTTAGTAGGCCCAATGCTTGAAACAGGAGGCTCATTAGTCTGGCCACCATCTTGTGATGGTCGAGAAAGAATGGGATAAAGCTAAGAAGGAACTACATTCTTTCTTAATACAGATGGAGTAGTTGGCCACGCAGAAGTCTCATGTTGATGCCACCAAAGCTACTTTGGAAGGGGCCAAAGCTTCTCTAGAGGAGGCCAAGAACTATTGTAAGATAAGGGTTGCTCAGCTCCAAGAGAGTGAGATCGAGGTTAGATGCTTGCGGGATCATCTAGCAAAGACTGAGAGAGCAATGTACCAAGCTAGGGATGAGGCAACCCAGGTGAGGGAAGCTTAATTTAAATTGGCAGATAGAGTTGCTGATATCAAGCACCATCCTACGGAGGCTGCCGCCAAGTACGTAAAGTTCTTAAGGAAGAGCTAGGCTTTCTACAAGGAGCTGCTAATATCGTATTGGGAAGCCTTCCTCACAAGCTTCAACCAATGCAAGAAGAAGTTAGGAGCACTCTTTCTAAAGATTGATCTCAGCTCGGTGTTGGTGTTAGCCTCATCTTCTTCAAGTAGTGATTTAGCTGAGAAAATGAAAATATAGAGGGTGATGCTAAATTGCATCCTCGGTGAGATTTCTTCTTTTTCTTCTTTTATTACTTAGTGAAAAAAACTTGTAATTCAAGAGAAGCCATTTGGTATGAATTCTTTTAGAATTTTAACTTCTTTCTTTTTCTTTATGTGTGTGTATCCTCATTCTTGTATGTTCTTAACTTGAATAGAGATGAAGTTCACTAAAAAAGAGTTGTTAGCTGATCTTTCGAAGGTAAAAAGGAGGAAGACCAATCGTACTAGGCTGAGTAAAGTGATAGAAGGGCAAGATTCTACTATGCTTGGCATTTTTGGTGGGATTCTTCTAGCTGAGCCTTCTCCAGGTGCATCCGAGAATGAGCAAATTAGAGTAGAAATTGATGTTCGACCTGTCGGATCGAGCCAAGCAAAGGTTGCTTTGGGCACTAGTTTGAGCCATGTAATGGGAGGATGGGGTTCAGCTATCCTCGGTGTTTCTAATGAGGTCCCCTTGATCGGGCCCTCCTCAAGGATGGTCAAGGATGTGCTGATGGTTGAAGCAAAGGCAAGTAGCTAGCCTATCAAGGTTGTTGGGTCAAGCCTACCAATGACCATAGGAGGTTCATCCGACACAAAGCCACTTCCAAATGTGTCTGGAGTTAGATTTGCTGATATTGGAGTCTGGGATGAGGTGTTCAAGCAGTTGACCGAGCTAGGGTTGGATGCATTTAGCCTCGAGGCAACTCTCCTAGATGTGGGGATGTCTACAGGCTAAAGGATCCTAATGGAATCCATACCCACTACCATCATCAAAGTCCCAAATGTGAGAGATGAAGCTTTTCGTGCTGCTTGCGAAGTGACTGAAGGCCAACCTGTACAGGAGACTCCAATAGCTACAGTGAGCTTGATGGAAGCTGAGGTTGAGGAAGGAGCAATCACATAGGGCTAGAGAAATGATGCCATGTCCTTCGTAGGATACTGATAAGGTATTGCCTTCCTGCCCCTCGATCGAGTTCTCTCTCTCCATCTCTTCTGAGCGAGCATTCCCTCCTTCAACTCCTAAGCAAATGGGTAAGGAGAAGGAAATGATGGTCTTGAAATATCATCAATCCTGGGAGATAATCAAATACTTGATACTTCTCCAGGATAAAGAGTACTTGATCAGGATGACTAAGGAAGAAATGCTTTGAGTACGTATCATAGCTTTATAATGGTAAGTTTTCTGTATTTGCTCGATGTCCATCCCTATGCCTTAAGTTGACTAACTGGCCAATCAAACAAATGAAATTCAATATTTAAGCATTGGAGGCTTGACTAATGATTTCACATGATCATGCAAAGGTAGTCAAAGAATGAGCATCAAAGGCCAAGCATCGACAAAAGATCGTAGAGCACTGTCGAGTTTTAGCAAAGATGGGATAGAGCACCATAGAGGATGCCTGAGATTACCTCTAGAGGTAGCTCCATAGCTCTCTCATCAAAAATGAAAAATTGCAGAGTGCCTTGGAGGCTTTTCTATAGGAAGCTAAAAAGCTGAAGAAGAAAGATCTTCAATCAGTTAAGGTTCCTCGTCTCTTTTTTCAAAAGTAGGGAATCCAAGTTAGCATACATAAAGAAGACAATCACCTTCGTTAAGCTACTCATAAAGAGGCTGACCTTCGTTGTGAGGTTACAAGACTTGAGGATGAGCTTCAAATGGTGAGGGGCGAAGCTTCTTCCACTCGAGTCGATAGAGCTCGTGCTTTTCATCAAGAAGCTGGCTGATTCTAAGAGGAAGATTGACTGACTAGAGGCTGAAATGCCTGATCTCCGAAGAGGTTCTCAGATTCGATCCAATTGGATAAGTTTGACGGATGAAGCTCATTGCCAAACCAGCACTAACCTTGCTATTATGGAATGGAGTGATCGCATGATCAACCAAAGCTACAATTACTATCAGTTGATTCTTTGTAGCCGTCTTTGGATGTTGGAGGATGCATTAGACTCCCTCATCCCTCAGCTGGCTTATTTTGAAGAAGTGGAGAAGGCTTGGGAGAAAAGAAAGAAGACCATCCAAGATTTGATTGATTCCTTTTTATCCTAACTTATTGTAATCTTTTCTTTTTGACTGAAAGAAACTGTCTCTTACTTTGCCTTCTTTGTGTGTGTATGAATTTCTATCTTGATTCTTTGATAATATAGGATGAACAGCTATTCAATGTTTACCTTATGTTAGTTTGAAACTAATGTCAAGACACTTTTCGTCTCCCTCTTGATCATGTGGGATGTACCCCGTGCCAATCCCAATCATCCACTTCATCTTCTACGAGTTCAATATGGGCATTACTTGAGATTCTTGGGAGCATTCATTGCTTTGCCAACTAACATGCCTTTCATCTTGGAAAACTATGCAATTTCTTTAATATTGCAGTCTCCGAGACAGCATTTTATCGAAAGGAGCACTTAGGATGCTTTTTTCTAGAAGATGCAATTTTCTGAGCTACTGGCGTCATGCCACCTAGCCTTTGATCTGAGAGATGAAGGGTCACTTTTTACATGAATCTCTCTATGAATAAGGAGAAGGGGCTCTGACATGTGACCAAGTCCATAGCTGCTCTTTATTAAAATTTTTGGAGAGAATATTATTGGTGCAACCTTCCATTGGTTGGGTCACTATCACTGGCATTCATCATTCTCTGGAGAGATTTTCTTCCATCCTCTAACTACTGTAGAGCCTTCAGAACTAGATGAGGGAGGTGCCGATGGGTGACGTCACTTTGATTGTGAAGTTACAATCTAGGCCATCTGTTGAAGTTCCAATCATTCTAGTATAGGATTGTTGAAGTTCCAACCATTCCAACATGATGTGGAGTTGGTGGAGAATGAGGTAGCTCGTGTTCGCTGCTAGTTCTGATGAGAGGGGCGAGCGGTGGGTTAGGGGGCCTTCTTAGCTTCAAATCCTCCTAAAAGAAAATGGACCTTTTAGTTGGGCCTCTACCTCCCCCAAAGATATTATCTTAAGCTTCTCGTCGAGGAATATTCAAGAGATGAGCAAATTTCATTAGCGCATCTGTTGAAAAAATTATATAGGATTTCATGTATGCCTTTCAAAACTTTTTCAAAAAATAAGAGAAAGATTAAAAGATTAATCCTATTAATCTAATTTATATATATGATCACATCATTAAACATCTACCATCTAGGATCTATGATATGATATGATCCATAAATAAATCTGAAATAAAAATAAATAGATATTGATCATATCAATATCCTAGATCAAATGTAGCAAATCCTTGATCAAATCTAGTAGTAGAAGAGATCAGATCTCTTTATCTTAGCATGGGTCGAGAACTCCGCTACTAATTTTCATGAATTTTTTTGTTGCTCAAAGCTGCACAAGATGTCTGGCCTTTACAGGTTGTCCACATGAAGCTCCTATGTTGATCAGAGGTTCGATAATCAAAGATCTGTGCAAAGTATTAGCTTATTGCAGATCCTTCTTAACGGTTGATCTAAATGCCTTTCTTGAAATCTCTTAAACCTTCCAAAAGAGAAAGAAATGGAGGAGGATTGAGGAAGAAAACCTTCTCTCTAATCTCTCTAAGTAAGAATAGAAGAGGGATCAAAAAGAAATCCTAAGAGAAGACCCTTCTACTCTTCTTTTTTCTCTTAACAGAACACACAAAAGTATTATCCTAAATAAACCCCCATGCCTTAAGAATATTGGCTTCCCAATACCCATGCCTCAACCCTCTTTTTATGATGAAAATCCTCTCCAATTCACATGCCAAGACTCCTTTTAAATAGGGAGGCATGAAGAGTTTTTTTCTAGGTCAAATACCTAAATAGGAATAAGTCAAAAGAAAATAAGTATAGGGGGCATCCAACTCTTGGACGCCTCCTATTCTTTCTAGCCATGGGCAACAAATTTTTCACATAGAAAATACTTTCTTTTCCATGTAATAATTAGATCCAATTTGATTAATATTAGGCACCACAAAAAATGAGGAGTTTTGGGATTAAGAAACTTTATCAAATAGAGTCCTAGGTCAAAACAACTTTTTTATTTTGACCTAGTCAAATTTATTTCCAAAACCATAAAAGAGGGGCATGCATGGGGGCTTCATAGGTGTGTGAAAAAACTCACACAATAATCTGAATAAGAGGCATGGGGCTAGGGGATATTGGCACAAGGGAAGAGAAAAATCCCAATCTAGTTGGAACTCTCTAATTTGGACTAGATCAAACCTAATCTAAATCCTATTGAATTAGGATTAGTGCAACCTAATTAAAAGTGATCCTAGTCGAACTAGGAGTCCAATTAAATCTGATAAATCATATTTAAATTTGATTTAAATTTTTAATTAATTAAAAATTAGGTGCACTTAAGTTCTAATCAAATAGAAAATTGATCTTTTTTGTAATTGGCTTATTTCATAAATCAATTAGACTTGACCTAATCAAGTCCAAATCAAATCTAATTAAATCTAATTTAATTAAACTCGATCTTAGCCCTAATGTTCAATCAAATTGAGCAAATTAGTAATCTATTTACTAATTAATCCTCCTACAATACTTGTACTTGATTAATCATTAATCATATTGATGATTTGATTATTGAATGATTCTTAATCATTGATCAACCATCTAATCAAATAGAATCTCATATATGTATGATCTCATAGGTTCGAACCTAAGTCAGTAGCATAGAAATAAATTCTTGTATCAATCAAAATGACCATCTAGCAATGGTACCCAATGTTTGGATAGGTCGAATGTATGTAAAGCAACATTCTAGAATCCTAGTCTATGGTTACCATATAATTTATCCCTTTGATCTTTAATGCTCAGGATGACTTTGATTTAACTATCAACACTCAAACAGTTTATCCATATTGTGTCTTAATCTTATAAATCCTATGACTCCTCATAAGGATTACTCAGGCCTAGATTTTGCTCAATTGAAATATAACAGGATATTCACTCCAAAAATCAGGAGTGATCAATCCCATCTTGACTCGCACATCGACTTTATAAGTACTTAATTGCATCCAAAAATCTTTTATCATTGTATTAGAAATACAAGTAGTCTAGTACTAAAGTACAATGAGTTGTTTGCAAGTTACTATGGTGGTCTCAGATCGGAGAAACATTTATACCCATAGTCTTCGCTAGCTACTCTTGATAGTAGAGTGCGACATTGATCATATTTAGTATAGATGTACTTCCTACATCTCATTTGTATGCTATACCAGTATCTTCACACCATTTGATTATGAGAACAACCAACGTATATGGCATACAGTAATCTATACTTGATAAGTTATCATCCTAGTTAATTACCTATTATTTGATCATGAATAATTTTAAAAATCATTCGATAAATTTTTTTTTATTAATTGATTGTGGTTCTAAGAACTTCATCATAATATAGGAGTTCATTTAAGAAAGATAGATAATTTATAATGAATAAGCTAAGTAACTTTTATTAATTCATAATTCATATATAGATTATAAGAGAAGCACAATTATTTATAACTTAGATGATTGGCTTTAGGACATATTTTCTAACAACATCAATCCGATGGAGCTTGTGCCATATCCAATATTCTTTGGCTTGGGTTGGTAAGAAAGTCTCTTCAAGATCAAATATAAGAGGTTCTACTCCTCATTGTTCTTGTACTTTAAGTTCACACATCCTGTAATTGAGTCTTTAAGTCAAAATCCTATAATCTTGAATCATGAATGAATATAGAAAGATGTTATTTTAATCTCTCTATCTTTGATGTGAATGATTACTCTTGAATGGATATGTTGCAATATGAGACTTTGCCCCTCTTCTCTTTTTGTTTTTGAACCTTAGTTTTTCTACTTGGATGAGCTTCCTCCAAGGCCCTGCCCCATAGAGTCGGCTAGGGGCTACAGAGGTGTTGGGTCACTTTCTTTATGAGTTGTTGGCTTGAAGGAGGAGACCTTCTCGATGCTTGGTTGCAAGATGCTTATAAGCCGAGGTTCCATCTTTCTTTGAGTTTGTGAACTCAGAAAGAAGCTTTGGAGCTCGATCATCCAAGGCTGGTACTTGGTCTTCCTTTGAGTTTGGTGGACTTCAAGAGATAAGGATTCCAGTAGCTCAGTTGTTCTTTACTTTGGATCTCGAGAGGTGCTTGTGCTAGAGTCAAAGTACTTCATGATCTTTGAAGTGGGAAGAAGGTAGCAATGGTGGCCTGGCTTGGGGCACATTAGCTCATCCAAAGCTTTCTTGAAGTTCTTCGACTGAGGTGGGCCTACTCTTCCCTAAGGCTCAGGATCTTTCACCTTAGAAGTGTACATGACAGTTGAGACTTTTGAGTATGGTGGCCTGACCTAGGGTGCATAACCGTCTAGGGCTTTTCAATAGGTACTGTTGGTGCGGAATCTAGTTGACGCCAGATTGAGTTAGAGTGGAGGAGGACGAAGTCATCGTCGGTGACCTGCAAAATAAAGTTTCATCAGGAGTCGGTGGAGGTGGCTCTAGTAGGACCCTCCAACGGTCAAGTCAGCTCTTCTGGCTAATATAAATGAAGTGCTCTGGAATGAGTTTGATAGAATTTAGAGGAGGAGAGGAGAGCTTAGAGCCTAGGGTAAGCGTATCTGGAGGGTCCCTTTTTATAGGCAGAACTTGATGGTGATAGCTGCAGCTATCTGATGGTGGGCCGTTTGAGGCTGCATAGGATTCAATGCGGAGAGAATGGTATCGTCAGACCGATAGTGATAGCCATTCCATCCGATAGTGGTGGGCCATTCGAGGTCTGACGGAGTCTATCACGGAGGGGGCACCGTCTGTAGCATCGCCTGTGGTAGACTGATGGTGACCGTTCGTCCAGATTTAATAGCCGTGGCTCTGAGAAAGCAAGCATTAATTGGTGGACTTCGGCATGCATCAATTCCAAAGGACTTTGGACTCTCATAAGATTTTGACCGAAGGGGAAGCTCGAAAGGAGTTCGGTCGAAGGGAAAGCTTGGAAGAAGTTCGGCTCCTGTAGGCGTCTGGTTGGAAGAGTGCAAAGAAAGTTCGACTCTTGTGGGCATCCGACTAGAGTTCGACTGCTGAAGAGTTTGGTAGGCTAAAGAAGTTCTACAAAGATCAGGCTGACTGAACGAGTTTGGCAGTAGCTCGGCTGCTAAGAAGTTCGGTCGACTGAAAGAGTTCGGTAGGAGCTCGACCGCTGAAAAGTTCGATCGGTTGAAGGAGTTCGGCTAAGACTCATCCGCTGAAGCTCTTTCGTGGCTACCGATTGCATTAGACTGAGCATCAAACTATACTTCGGCTGGAGCGGGGTTTATCCCCAACAATAGTCCCCCCCACTTTCGAGTTCGAAACTCAAAGGAAGGGAGTGCAGAAAAGACGACTGCCAAAGTCCTCTTCTGGGCTACGTGCTGGTTTAGGTTGAAGCTCGGGGGAGATCTCATCTCCAGCCAAAGTTGATATTGAAGTTGAAGCCTGGGGGAGATCTCATCTCTAACCAAAGTTGATGTTGAAGTTGAAGCCTAAGGGAGATCTCATCTTCAGTCGAGGTTGAGGTAGATCTCGTCTCCTGCAGTCGAGGTTGGAGGTTGAGCTCCTCGGAGGTGATATTGTCTCCAGCAGTCAAGGCTAACTCAGGAGAGATCTCCTCTCCTGCAGTCGAGGTTGACTCGGGGGAGTTCTTATCTCCTACAGCCGAGGTTGAAGCTCGGAGGAGATCTTATCTCCTGCAGTCGAGGTTGACTCGATCGTTTGGAAGAGATCTTATCTCTAGCCGAGGTTGACTCGATCGCTCGAGAGAGATCATATCTCTGGTCGAGGTTGACTCGGACGCTCGGAGGAGATCTTATCTCCTGCGACTAAGGTTGGCTCGAAAAAGATCTCATCTCCTGCAGTCAAGGTTGGCTCGAGGGAGATCTTATCTTCTGCAGTCGAGATTGGTCCGATCGCTCGGGGAGATCTTATCTCTTGCAGTCGAGATTGGATTAGAGAAGATCTCATCTCCTGCAGTCGAGGTTGGCTCGAGAGAGATCTTATCTCCTGCAGCCGAGGTTGGTTCGGTCGTTCAGAGGAGATCTTATCTCCTACGGTCGAGGTTGATACAGGGCGCTCAGAGAAGATCCTATCTCCTGCAGTCAAGGTTGGTCCGATCGCTCGAAGGAGATTTTATCTCCTACGGTCGAGGTTGCCTCGGGAGAGATCTTATCTTCTATAGTCGAGGTTGGCTCGGGGGAGATCTTATCTCCTACGGTCGAGGTTGCCTTGAGGGAGATCTTATCTCCTATAGCCGAGGTTGGCTCGGAGGAGATCTTATCTCCTACGGTCGAGGTTGCCTCGGGAGAGATCTTATCTCCTGCAGTCGAGGTTAACACGGACGCTCGGGGGAGATATTATCTCCTGCAGTCAAGGCTGCCTCGAGGGAGATTTTATCTTCCACAGCCAAGGTTAATACGAGCGCTCGGAGGTGATCTTATCTCCTACGATCGAGGTTGGCCCGATCACTCGGAAGAGATCTTATCTCCTACAGTCAAGGTTGATACAGGGCGCTCGGAGGAGATCTTATCTCCTATAGTCGAGGTTGGCTCGATCGCTCGGGAGAGATCTTATCTTCAGCAGTCGAGGTTGCCTCGAGGAAGAACTTATCTCCTACAATCGAGGTTGACTCGGGAGAGTTCTTATCTCCTGCAGCCGAGGTTGAAGTTTGGGGAAGATCTTATCTCTTGCAGCCGAGGTTGACTCGATCGTTCGGAAGAGATCTTATCTCCGACAGTCGAGGTTGATGCGGTCGCTCGAGAGAGATCTTATCTCATACGGTCAAGATTGGCTCGGTCGCTCAGGAGAGATCTTATCTCCTACGATCGAGGTTGATACGGGATGCTCGAAGGAGATCTTATCTCCTACAGCCGAGGTTGGCCCGGTCGCTCGAGGGAGATCTTATTATCTTCTGTGATGGAGGTTGCCTCGGAGGAGATCTTATCTCCTATAGTCGACGTTGGTCCGGACCCTTAGGGGAGAATTTATCTCCTATAGCCGAGGTTGTTGCGGATGCTTGGAAGAGATCTTATCTCCTGCAGCTAAGGTCGGCTCGAATCCTCGGGAGAGATCTTATCTCCTACGATCGAGGTTATTGCGGACGCTCGGAAGAGATCTTATCTCCTACAGTCGAGGTTGGCTCAGTTGCTCGGGGGAGATCTTATCTCCTACAGCCAAAGATTGCTCTAGAGAAGATCTTATCTCCTACAGTCGAGATTGATGCGGGTGCTTAGGAGAGATCTTATCTCCTACAGTCGAGGTCGGTCTGGATCCTCGGAAGAGATCTTATCTCCTGCAGCCGAGGTTGCCTCGGAGGAGATCTTATCTCGTACAGCCGAGGTTGATATGGGATGCTTGGGAGATATCTTATCTCCTACAGTCGAGATTGGCCCAGTCACTCGGGGGAGATCTTATCTCCTACGGTCGAGGCTACCTCGGAGGAGATCTTATCTCCTGCAGTCGAGGTTGGCCCAGACCCTCGGAGGAGATCTTATCTCCTACAGCCGAGGTTGTTGCAGGCGCTCGGGGGAGATCTTATCTTCTGTAGCCAAGGTCGGTCCAAATCCTCGGGGGAGATCTTATCTCCTACGGTCGAGATTGTTAAGAGCGCTCGGGGGAGATCTTATCTCCTACAGTCGAGGTTGGCTTGGGGTGCTCGGGAGAGATCTTATCTCCTACAATCGAGGTTGGTCCGATCGCTCGGAGGAGATCTTATCTCCTACGATCGAGGTTGCCTCGGAGGAGATCTTATCTCCTATAGTCGAGATTGGCTCGGATCCTCGGAGAAGATCTTATCTCCTATAGTCGAGATTGTTGCGGGCACTTGGGGAAGATCTTATCTTCTGTAGTTGAGGTCGGCTCGGATCCTTGGAGGAGATCTTATCTCCTACGGTCGAGGTTGTTGCGGGTGCTCGGGATAGATCTTATCTCTTATAGCCGAGGTTGGCCCGGTCGCTCGAGGGAGATCTTATCTCCTACAACCGAGGTTGCTCCGAGGGAGATCTTATCTCCTACAGTCGAGATTGATGCAGACACTCGGAGGAGATCTTATCTCCTATAGTCGAGATTAGTCTGGACCCTCAGGGGAGATCTTATCTCCTACGGTCGAGGTTGTCTTGGGAGAGATCTTATCTCCTACAGCCAAGGTTGATACAGACGCTCGGGGGAGATCTTATCTCCTATAGTCGAGGTTGACCCGGTCGCTCGAGGGAGATCTTATCTCTTGCAGTCGAGGTTGCCTCGGGGGAGATCTTATCTCCAGCAATCGAGGTTATTGCGGGTTCTCGGAGAAGATCTTATCTCTTGCAGCGGAGGTTGAAGGACTTTGGTCGGCTCATATTAGGATGAGATTCTTCTCTTATTTCTAACACGATAATTATTGACTACTTTTCTGTCATCACATAGTTTTTGTATCCAGAAATAATATTATTGAAATGGAAGAATTTTATCGAAGGAAAGTTATTGGCAGCACATCCTTAGATTTTCTATGCTTCAGGGTCGTGGGGGCATTGTCCCTCCGAGTTTTCTTAGACGGTAAGTCCTCTATCTCATGTTGGCCTTCTCAATTTGGAGCAAGCTTCTCTTGGCTTTGACACTAGGAGGCAGTCGATCTTCTTGTCGTTCCTCCCTCATTGGTAGTTCTAGCTCTTGGGGGGAGGACTTCTTCGCCCCCTTCCATCGAAACTTTCACGCTCTTGGACCCGAGGGGGAGTTCGGGCTTGCCTGCGCCTAGAAGAAGTTCAGGAATGCAGCTGAGTTTCACTCGGCTTTTCTTCATCGTCCTTGGTCCTGAAGCCTTCTTCAATCCGGGCATAATCTTCAGCCCGAGCCAGCAGATCGATGAAGACTCTAGAATACTTCTTTTTCAGGGAGAATAGCAAGTCATTCTTCTGAAGGCCATCCTTAAGAGCGGCCATGGCGATCAACTGGTCTAGATCCCGGACCTCTAATGCCATGGTGTTAAACCAGATGACATAAGCCCAGATGGATTCTTTCTGCTTCTGCTTGACATTCATCAGAAAATCCGAATCTCGGTGCGGACGTCGGCTGCTGATAAAGTAAGCCATGAATTGATAGCTCATCTAATCAAAAGAGCTTCAACGCCGACTATCAGTTTCTTACTGCTTCCTTTAAGGTAGATGGGAAGGCTCGGCATAGTATGACGTCTGAAGCATCGTGGAGTAGCATTATATTTTGGAAGGCCTTTAGATGATCAACTGGATCAAAAGTTCCATCGTAGCTTTTGAGTTAAGGAAGCTTGAAGTTCGACGGGATGGGCTGTTGCATAATTTGGGGAGAGAAAGAAGGATCGGTACGGACGTTGGCATGATGAGTCAGGGCAACATGGCCAAGCTCTTCAATCCATCGGTCCATCTCCCGCAGTCTGTGATTGAGGGCGTCATCTTGGTTGCAGATTTTGGGGGGCTTCCTGCTACAAATGAAAAAGATCTCCTTTAGAGAAGAACCATGATCCGAACATGAATCCTCGACTCTCTGTTTCTCCTTCTCAGAAGCGATGGGTACGTTAGCCTACATACTCTTCCTTGGGGTTGGTTTTCGACATCCCAATGGTAGATTTTTTGGTGGAGTCACCGTCGGGGGCTGCTGCATGGCCTGCATTGCCTTCATGAGGTCACAGATCTGCTGGACAAGTAGGTTGAACTGCTCCACATCTACCGTGGATACAGATGGAACCTAAGTTACCGAGACTGAAATAGGAGCAGATGGATCTGGATGGAATCAGACTGCGGAGGCTGTCAATCATTGGATCGAAGCTCTTCTGGAAGGCATTTTCTCTTAGAAAAAAAATCTGGAGAGGAAGGAGGAAGATCTCTGAAGAGAAATCATCGCTGAGCACTCCTTTAAGAATAAGGGGGCCTCAAGAACACCTCAAGAATAGAGGCACCCTCCTTCTAGCATCAAATCTGTTGGTGCAGAATCTGATTGATGCCGGATCGAGCTGGAGTGGAGGAGGATGAGATCGCCGTCAGTGATCTGCAAAATAAAATTTCATCCGGAGTCGGTGGGGGTGGCTCTGGTAGGACCCTCCGATGGTCAAGTCAGCTCTTTTGGCCAACAGAAATGGAGTGCTCTAAAATGAGTTCGGCAGAGTTTAGAAGAGGAGAGGAGAGCTTAGAGCCTAGGGTAAGCGTATTTGGAGGGTCTCTTTTTATAGGCGGAGCTTGATGATGATAGCTGCAGTTGTCTGATGGTGGGCCGCTCGAGGCTGCATGGGGTTTGGTGCGGAGAGGATGGTATCGTTAGATCGATAGTGATAGCCATTCCATCCGATAGTGGTGGGCCGCTCGAGGTCTGGCGGAGTCTATCATGAAGGGGGCACCATCTGTAGTATCATCTGTGGTAGACTGATGGTGATCGTTCGTCTAGATTTAATAGCCATGGCTTTGAGAAAGTAAGCATTAATTGGTGGACTTTGGCATGCATCAATTTTAGAGGACTTCGGACTCCCGCAAGAGTTCGACCGAAGGAAAAGCTTGGAAGGAGTTCGGTCGAAGGAGAAGCTTGGAAGGAGTTTGGCTCCTGTAGATGTCTGGCTGAAAGAGTGCGGAGGAAGTTCGACTCTTGTGGGCATCTGATTGGAGTTCGACTGTTGAGGAGTTTGGTAGGCTAAAGAAGTTCCACAAAGATCAGGCTGGCTGAAGGAGTTCGGCAGGAGCATGGCTGCTGAGGAGTTCAGTCAGCTGAAAGAGTTCGACAGGAGCTTGGCCACTGAGAAGTTCGATCGGTTGAAGGAGTTCGGCTAAGACTCGTCCGCTAAAGCTCTTCTATGGCTACTGATTGCATTAGGCTAAGCATCGAACTGGACTTTGGCAGGAGTGGAGTTTATCCCCAATAGGTACGGTGGCCTGACCTGAGGCATGTTAGCTCACCCAAGGCTTTCTCGAGGTTTTTCAATCGATGTGGGTCTATTCTTCTGTAAGGCTTAGGGTCTTCCACCATCTGTTGTGTACGTAGTAGCTGAGACTTTTGGACAACCTAGTCTGGGGTGTGTGACTTGTTTAGGGCTTTTCAAGAGGCATAGTGGTTTGATCTGGAACACGTCGCTCATCTAGGGCTTTCCAAGAAGTGCAATGGCCTAGCTTGGGATGCATAGCTTATTCAAAATTTTCTTGAGGTTCTTCAGCCGATGTGGGCCCACTCTTTTCTAAGGTTTGGAGTCTTTTGTCATTGGAGGCATGTGAGATAGCCAAGTCCTTCGGCCATGCTAACTTGGCCTGCGGCATGTGGCTTGCCTAAGGTTTTCCAAGAGGCATAATGGCCTAGCCTGGGGTGCATAGCTTATCCAAGAATTTTGTGAGGTTCTTCAAATGACATAGGCTTACTCTTCCTTGAGGCTCGAAGTCTTTCATTATTGGAGACATGTGAGATAGCCAGGTCTTTAAGGCATGGTAACTCGGCCTGGGGCATGTGGCTCATCCAGGGCTTTCTAAGAGTTATAGCGGCCTAGCCTAGCTTGAGGCTTTGTTTCTCGAGACTACCTTGCTCGATAATATTTCTTTTATATAGACAAATTAGAGCTTTATTACAAGATCAATTTTACATGAGACCCCTCACTAATAGTGGGGCCAAAGACTGGTAGAATTTTAGGTGTGTGAGAGAGGCATCCTGTCCAGTTGCTCTAGATGATAAATTTTGAGGCATATAACCTCAGCTGCATGGCATGATCCTTCTCAGTTAGATGAGAACATTCATCGTTCAGTGGGTCGGCTAACTTCAGCCCTTCTGAGCACTAAGTTTTTGGATCAAAAGTGCTTCTTTTTTACTCTAGAGTTATAATAGCGCACGACATGTTGCCAATATGCCGCCATCCAAATTCATGCCTTCTCTCAAACTTCCTTCAGAAGATCTAGGTTCACCCGTAGGTCTTCTAAATTCCTTTATGTGCTGAAGGCCTCCATTTGGTGCGAGGGTAGGCCTATCTCCACTAGAATAACTGCTTCGGTTCCAAAGATGAGAATGGTGTTTTGCCTATTGGAAGCCTGTGCATGGTGTGGTAGGCCCAAAGAATACTGTATAGTGCATCCACCCCAAGCCCTTTGCCATTATCCAATTGGATTTTCAAAAGAGATGGTCTGATTGGTCACTTCAGCTTCTCCATTAGTTTGAGGATGCCCAACAGAGGCCAAGCAATGGTTGATATGGAGTTCTTGGCAAAACTCATGAAAGCAAGTATTGTTGAATTATCAGTCGTTATTGGTTACAAGGTCCTGAGGTAATCTAAAGTGATAGATGACACTCTTCCAAGTAAAGTTATGGACATTCTTCTCAATGACATAGGTAAGTGGTTCGACTTCGACTCATTTAGTAAAGTAGTCAATTACCACTATAAGAAATTTTCTCTACTTGATGCCTATGGAAAAGATCTAAGGATGTCCATCCTCCACTAAACAAACGGCCATGGAGAACTAATCGAAGAGAGGGAAGCTACTAGTAGATGTTGAATGCTCAAGTGTTGTCGGCACTGCTCGCAGCACTTCACGAACTCGATGGCATCTTGATGGATGCTCGGCCAATAATATTCTTATTGTAGGACCTTATATGCTAAGGCTCTATCCCTAAGTAATCGCCGCAAATGCCTTCGTAGATCTTGCATAGGGCATACTCTACCTCAAAGGGTCAGAGACAATGAATGAGAGGCATAGAGAAAGATAGCTTGTGGAGTCTTTCCTCGAACATTACATATCGCATGGACTGAAATTATTTTTGGGCTTCTACCCATCCTTCGGCAATGACCTATCCTACAAGTATCTGACCCGCGGGTCTATCTAGTTAGGTTCTTGATCCACCTGCATCATTGAGACCGGCTCGTTATCGATGCTAGGTTTATCAAGGATCTCCAAGTAGGATGTCCTCTGAATTTCGATGCACTTTGAGGTCACCAACTTTGATAGTAGGTCCATCCGAAAATTCTTTGACCTAGGTATCTACAAGATTTTAAATTTATTGAATGAATAATTTCTTATACCTTCTATACATACTTTTCATAGAGGGTGCCTTAGCCTTGTATTCTCCCTGAACCTAGCTAACTACTAGTTGGGAGTCACTGAAGACTTAGAGGTGCCGAACCTCGAGCTTCAAGGTGAGTCTTAGCTTGACTAGGAGTGCTTCATATTTGCATCATTGTTAGAGATTTTGAAGCTGAATGAAGGGCTTGCTTCGTGACAACGCCGTCAAGATTGATGAGAATCAATCCAGCCCTAATGCTTTCGATATTGGATGATCCGTCAACATATAGCTTCCATAGGAACACAAGTGCTAAGATAGGATTTTGGTATAGGCTCGGTCTCCTCTAGAAGAGTGCACTCTACAAGAAAATTTGCCAAAGCTTGGATCTTGATGGATGGTCAAGATCAGTAATGAATATCTAACTCTCTAAGCTCCATAGTCTACTTGGTCAACCTTCCCAAGACATCGAATCTTTGTTGGATCTGCCTCAGGGGCTGATCTATCAATCTAATGATGGAGTGCACTTGAAAGTAGGATCAAAGCCTTTGTGCCAAAATCACAAAGGCATATATGATTTTTTCCATCTTGGGATATCTGGTCTCTACATCTCTCAGCACCCTACTAGTGTAGTAGATAAGTTTTTACACATCCTCCTCTCGGATGAGGACTGAACTCATTAGCCATAAGGGAGATGGTAAGGTACAAGTACAACATCTTTTCAATAGATGGCTGGTCAGAAGCAGAGCTGAGATAAAGTACTCATGAAGTTGATCAAAGGTGGATTGGCACTCTACAGTCTACCGAAAGTCTTTGATTTGCTTCAAGGCCTTAAAGAATGGCAGGCACTTCTCCACTGACCTAGCCACAAACCTGTTCAATGTAGCCACTTGTCCAGCAAGGCATTGCATTTTCTTCTGAGTCCTTGGAGGTGACATCTCCATGATGGCTCAAATTTTTTTTTAATGCGCCTCGATCCTATGAGAGGTAACTATGCCATAGTACCAAAGGATCTATGGTCCGACAACATGTATTTTTGAAGATCTGGTTGACATATGCTAGGGTTGAAAATTAGGGTGCTGTTGGAAAACGTGACTTTGAAGGTACTCAAGAAGGTAAGTTGATGCATGGATCTTGGATTAGGGCAGCAAGGATTCGCATCGCTACAACTGCTTAGGGGAGTAATAGGCACTCTTCTGCTTTGCCACCTTCTTCCTTAGGCCCTCAGTGGAGGAAGGCTACCAAGAGGCTGAGACAGCAAGATGGTGAATCTGATGTATCTCTACTTTTCGATAGAAGCTCAAACAATGGATTTTACTTTCACTTTTATATCTAAAGATGGGCCTTTAGAAGAATGTATGTTCGAAGAAAAGTGGAAGTGATCGCCTGCTAAGAAGCAACCATCCAGGTCGTCAAGGTCAAAATCTCCTCAGCCTAAGGTGGTAGTGGCGGAGGACGTGAGAAGCAAGACTTGAAGCTAAGGGGTCATCTTCTTTTGTTATGGAGTAAAGGTAGGGTAGACAGGGTTACTTGCAATATGTTGCTCACCTCGTTAACACTGGTTTGCTCTTAGGCTCCCAAGTCAGGTCCCCGAATATGGTGGCCAATCATCTGGTTCAAGCCACTCCAAATGACTTTGTTACTCCTGTTTCTAATAAGGGGTTATATGATCATTTTGAGACATTTACTACTTTATAGCATTCCTTACAATCATTGCAATCTAAAGACAGGTTAATTAAGACCAACTCATATGTGGGTTTGGCTTCAGTCATCTCAGTTGGGTCAAGAGCAAAAGGTGTCCGGTAGTCCATCTTCTTCTCATTCTAAATGAAAATCTTATGTTAGAATTGTAGGGGGCAACCAAACCTTCTTTTGTTAATTGTACTAAGACATTAGTTTGTAGTCATCCGCCCGATTTGGAACTATATTCTCAAAAGAGTCTTCACCATGCATTTAAAGTCATGGGGGTTGTTTGGGATGTGTATATGGTTCTAATGGTGGGTTGTTCGGAGGAATTTTGGTGACTTGGTGTAAGAATTTGGAGTCTGTCAATTTTACATACATTGATTAGTATGTTGTCTTCTTCAGTGGTCAAATCTTAGTCGCACTTTTTTAGCCGATCGAACTCCTCAGCGGTCGAGTCCCAGTCGAACTTCTCCATCGGCCAAATTTCTGCCGAACTCCTTTAAGAGCCGAACTTCTTCCAAATTTCTCCTTCAGTCGGATTCCTCCAGGAGCTGAACTTCTTTCGAACTCCTCCTTCAATCGGACTTCTACAGAAGTCAAACTCCTTTTGGATTTCTCCTTCAATCGAATTCCTCCAGAAGCCAAACTCCTTCCGGACTCCTCCTTCAGTCGGATTTCTATATAAGCCGAACTCCTTTCGGATTCCTCCTTCAGTCGGACTTCTACAGGAGCCAAACTTCTTCCAAATTTTTTCTTCAGTCGGATTCCTCCAAAAGCCGAACTCCTTCCGAACTCCTTCAGTCGAATTTCTACGGGAGCCAAACTCCTTCAGAATCTCTCTTTCAGTCAAGTTTCTTCAGAAACCGAACTCCTTTCGAACTTCTCCTTTCGAACTAATATTTTTAGGAGCCGAACTCCTTTCAGATCTCTCCTTCAGTCGAATTTCTACATGAGCCAAACTCCTTCCAGATCTCTTCTTCAGTCAGATTTTTACAGGAGCCGAACTCCTTTCGGACTTCTCCTTCAGTCGAATTTCTATAGAAGCCGAACTTCTTCCAGACTTCTCCTTCAGACAAACTTCTCCACCAGTCAGACTCGTCCTGAACTTCTCCATCAGTCAAACTCCATCCAGATTCTTCCAGTGGCATTCCTCCCGGATGATTCCCTCTAGTCGCATTTCCTTTAGGAGCCCGAACTCCTATAGAATTGATATTGTCGAAGCTCTTCATCGACCAATGCCTGCTTTCTCCGAACTTCGATTATTGAATCTTAACGAATGGTCACTATCAGTCTAACGACACCTCTCCTTCTCCGTATCGAACTCCACGTGGCCCCGAGCGGCTTAGTACCGAACAGCTACAACTGTCGCCATCAGTCTGCTACAGGCGATGCTATAGGTGGCGCCCCCCTCCATGACAGACTCCACCAGATCTCGAGCGGCCCGCTACCAGACGGCTGCAGCTGTCGCTATCAATTCGCCACAGATTTTATCTATAAAAGGAGATCCTCTAGATACGTTTTCTCTAAGCTCTTTTTTTTTTTCCAAAATTCTGTTGAACTCTTTTCTAAGCACTTCATTTCTGTTAACCAGAAGAGCTGATTTGATCGTCGAAGGGTCTTACTGGAGCCACTACCACCGACTTTGGATGAAACTTTATTTTGCAGATTACTGATGGTAACCTCATCTTCCTCGACTCCAGCTCAATCCGGCGTCAACCAGATTCTGCACTAACAATTTTATTTTCAAGCAACCATAACCACCTTATGAATCCCATACAAGAGAGCCAAAATTTCTCAAAACGAAACAGAGAAGGTTCTTTAGACCTATTTTGCGACATCGATAATAACATGGGACAATAGTCAAATGCAAACTAGGTTAAATGAATTACCAAAGATTCTAGATACATATCAAACTGTTCAAAGCAAATGTCCAGCCCAACCTCTCCCAAACCCTAACAATGTAAATTGCCTTCTGGTGGTGGCTTTATTGGCATAAATTGTCTTGTAAACAAGTATTATCTAGTGGGGCATACTAAATATTGCTACTATGGATTGTGTCCTATGTCCTAATGTCTTAGAAGACTGTGAACATGCCATTATCTCCTACTTCGATGCATAGAACATTGAAAGTGCTTAACTCGTGTTCAGGCAGACTCTTTACCCTTTATCTTTGCTAGCCTTAGTAGATGTGCTTATTGGGGCCTTGGTAGAGAAAGGGTATCAAGCTTTGCTTGCACATATGGCTTGGCTCATCTGGAAAGCACAAAATGAAAGGGTCTTCCAGCATTTCTCATGTACTCTCAATTCGTTACTAAGGAATATCTTTGTCATGCATACTCATTCTTTAATTGGCAGTTTCTTAATTCATGATTATTTTTCAATCAATTTGTTGATGCTAATTTGCTTTCATTCTATTTTCCTATGCTTATTTCATGATTATTGTTCCGTGGTTTGTTGGCCGATTATCTATCGATTCCTTATGGATTCGTTTGGTTCATGAAAAGAACTTTTATTTTTAGGAAATAACTTCTTGAGAAGTTATTTTCTAATAACAGGATTTTGATATATTTAGTTGATCATGAAAAAATAATTTATTATAGAGTAATTTATATTTGATTGAGCACCCATTTTTCTGAGAAAACTATATAAAATATCTATTATATTCTTAATATAAAATACATATTATATATAATAACTTATTGTATTAATATAATACTAATATATATTAATATAACATAAATTATGTTATATTATATTAATATAATATTAATATTTTAATATAATAAATTTATTAATATAGATATAAATATAATATTATATTAATATACATATTAATATATTAATATAAATACTATATTAATATTAATAAAAATATTATACTAGTATAAATATTAAAATAATATTATAAGATAATAAATATTATAATACTAATATTAATATAAATATTATATTATATTCATATAAATATTAGGATAATATTA
The DNA here is from genome assembly GCA_006176705.1 of Cocos nucifera. Taxonomy (NCBI): domain Eukaryota; kingdom Viridiplantae; phylum Streptophyta; class Magnoliopsida; order Arecales; family Arecaceae; genus Cocos; species Cocos nucifera. The sequence goes on along the minus strand of QRFJ01000476.1, from coordinate 1,520,210 downwards.
ATATTATACTATGTTAATATTTATTAGGATAATATTTGAATTCTCATGGTTGTTATTATGTTCCAAGGTTGGTTGCTGGTGTTGTGCTACTTACTACTAGGTGACTAACTGATGTTGTTACTTCATATTTATAACCTTACCTTCTTCTTAATATAGTTCTCACTTCCTGTTATTATAATTTTTTCTTTAAAAAAAAAGAAAGAAAAAGGGAACTCTACAGCTGCCACTATCTCCTAGCAGTTGGGCCTGGTGAGTCCTTGCCATGGCAAAAATAAACATTCTCTTTTTGCATTTTAAAATCAAGTGGTAAAACATTTTTGACAGTGTTTCTGTTTTTCTGAATGACAGGAACTCTTCAATCCACTTTCTTAGCCTGGGAAAAGATTTCCTGCCATGGCATGTGGAAGAGATTGTCATGTACCGCAACAAATGCCATTGCATGCATGGTGGTTAAATGAAATTATCTGGATTATGTAGTTTTTTTTCTAATTTTATTTCAAATTTTCTGAATTTCTTTTGTAACCAATTTGAAGCGTATCATAAAAAATATGTTTTATTCTTTTTCAAAGAGTCCCATTAAAAGTAGGATTTTTTTTCTTTGTTGCAGCACTTTCTAAATTTATTGAGAAACAAAACAAAAATATGGGTAAAATTTTCATCTTTTTTTAATTTAAAAAATTATAGGGGCATCCATTCAAATTTAGATCATTTACATTTAGACTCCAAAAATTCAAAAAACATTGGTTAACTATCAAAACTTCAAATTTATTACAATATGGCTTAACCGTTTATCTCAATCCTAAAATCATTGATGAAATCAGGAAAAAAAAAAAAATTGATTCAAAAAAATCATCCTTCATCATTCATCTAGCTACATAGATATCAAAACGCTCCACCCTCTATAATCTATCTACTTATATTAATATTGAAGTGCTACATCCTCTATCATCTATTCATCTATATGGTTCTAAAAATATTTTATTCTTTATCATTTTTTCACTTGTATAGTCTTAATATGCTCCATTCTTTGTTATTCATCTACCTATATAAATTTTAAAGCACTTCATTCTCTATCATCCATCTATCTATATGGATTTCAAAATATTCTCTCTTTTATCATTCCTCTACTACACAAATCTCAAAATGGTATGTTCTTTATTATTTATTTGTCTATACAAATCTTAAAGTACTTCATCCTTTATTATCAATTCATCTGTATAGATTTCGAAGCATTCTATTCTCTATCATCTATTTATATGTATAAATCCCGTGGTGCCTCATTACTATCATTTATTTATTTATATAGATCCCAAAATTCTTCATTCTCTATCATTCATCCAGTTATATATATCTTAAAATATTTAATTATTTATCATCTATTTATCTCAAAATACTATTCATCCTCTCTTTTTCTCCGATTCTGACTAAATTAAAAGCTCCTTGCTAAGTGAGAAAGGTAGTTCAGAATTTTTTTAAAAAAATTAGTTATCATGTGAATGTTTTGTAATGGAAGTAGATGGTTGCATCGCATTGTAATTAAATTAAAATTTAGGTAGTTAATTAATATTTTTAAATTTTTTCGATGCAAATTCTCTTTTTTGCTACCAGTTGAAGAGGAGTTGGGTGACTTCAGTCCATAAGATTACGTCTTCTCATTTTGAAGAAGACCCCCGGATCTATTAGTATGATAAGCGGTGCCAGACAAAATAAGGGAAGCGTCGTATAGTTTTTTTTTTCCTAAGATATAATAAAAAAAACTTAACGATAGTACATTAGAACAGTTATACCGCAATTACTGTACTATATCACATAAAGCAATTATTGTGATTCATGGGGCAATTACAGTACAAGAAATGCTCGTGATTCTAATTTCCCCCAACGCTATCGTTCAAGATACCATGGTCCCTATGGATGACATCCTGTCGGTCCACGTGGCACCCGATGGTCCCCTAAGAGTGGGCAGCGCCGCGGTGGACCCATCGATCATGCCCCGTTAACCATGGCTGTATAATAAATGAAATCGACTGAGGTATTGAATTATTATTATCTTTGCCTATAATAGTCTAGACTCGTCCTATCCAAAAATTTCTCTCCATTAGATCCCTACAATGGTGGTCCACGGCCGGACACTGTACCCGCGGTGCTGACACAGTGGTAGCAGGACACTGGCCCATTAATTGGGATGGGTCTCATTTTTGACCCTTGCAACCACGGCCGTTGGATGTTGGATCGCGTCACCATGGTGAACCTAGTAATAACTTCTCCCATCCGTTAATGCTCGTGTTGCGCGCTAGGAAGGTAACGTTGGGGTCGATACTCATAAGTAGTTTTCTCGGTAGCGATCTCCGTGGCCGCTCCAAGGTGGCACCACCTTCCGTGTATCTCGTGCTGGTTCGTGGGCTAATTAATGCATCATTGAATCCCGTCGCAGATATTCTAGTCGAAGTAGCCGCTGCTGCTATTAGTAACCCGGACAAACGAGAGGACGTTCTAATTGAGGTAGCCGCAGCTACTTTTAAGAACAGTACCAACTTAATATCTCCTCAGCTAATTTTTTGTGGAAAAAATTCATGTCTTTTTATTCTCTACAGTCCAACAAATCCATTGATGAATTAGACATATTTTCAGGACACCAAAAAAAAAAAAAAAAAAAAGAGAAAAAAAGCGGGACAAGATGGCAACCGATTCCTATACGAAATCCAGCCCAATCCTATCACATTTTACAAACTGACTTTTAGAGCTTGTTTGAAAAATTCAATAACATTACACTGGATAGAAATATGGATTATACAATCAATTTAAATAAAACTCATGTCAACTTAGTACTGAATCGTATTAGATCGAATTGTAAAAAAAATTTAATAAAATTGGACTGGACAGAAATAAGAATTATATAATTAATTTAAACAAAACTCATATAAACTCAATTTTCATCCTGATCAAATCATACGAGAGACCAAAAAAAAGTCTCTATATATTTTTCTAAGATCTTACGGTCCAATAGATTCATAGATGGGATTTAGGCCAAAATTAGAATGGATCTTTAAAGAAAAACAAACTGAGCAAACCAATATACCCATTTGATAGAAAATCTAGTCTAATCCTACTTAATTTCTCCAATAAGCTCTAAATTAGGTGGATAGATTGAGGACAAAAATCCTATATTTTTTTCAAAAAGAATTATGGTTGTTGAGAGTAACTTTTTGATTCAATGGATGACTAAATTAAAAAATAACTATTTCTACTAGTCTATTGATTTATTAATATATATAGCTCCTGTTGGTGCAGAATCTATTCGATGCCGAAATGAGCTGAAGTCGAGGAGGATGAGGTCACCATCGGTGATCTACAAAATAAAGTTCCGTCCAGAGTCAGTGGTGGTGGCTCCGATAGGATCCTCCGACGATTAAGTCAGCTCTTCTGGCCAATAAAAATGGAGTGCTCAGGTGAGAGCTAGGCCGAGTTTTGAGAAGGAGAAGAAAGTTTAGAGCCCAGAAAAAATGTATTTAGAGGATCCCTTTTTATAGACGGAGCTTGATTAATAGTGACAACTGCAGCTGTCTGGCAGCGGACCGCTCGAGGCCTGATGGAGTTTGGTACGGAGGGAAAGATGTCGTCAGGCTGATAATGATAGCTATATCGTCCGATCGTGGGCCGCATGAAATTTGCTACGGAGAGAAATGTGTCGTCAGATTGATAGTGACAGCTATATCGTTCGATCGTGGGTGGCCATATCGTTCGATTATAGGCCGCATGGAGTCCGTTATGAAGAGAACGGTGTCATCAGACCGATAATGACAGCCATGTGTTTGGGGTCTGACTGAGCTGGAGGAGTCCGACTGCAAGAGTAATCCGAAAGGAGGTCGGCTTCTGTAAAAATTTGATTGAAGGAGAAGTCTGGAAGAAGTTCGGCTCCTGTGAAAATCTGACTGAGGGAGAATTTCGGAAGGAGTTCAGTTTCTGGAGGAATCCGACTGCAGAAGCGATCCTGGAAGGAGTTTGACTTCTGGAGGAATCTGGCTGAAGAAGAATTCTGGAAGAAGTTTGGCTCCTAGAGGAATCTGGATGAAGCAAAATTTGGAAGAAGTTCGACTTCTATAGAAATCTGACTGCAGGAGCGATCCGGAAGGAGTTCGACTCTTGGAGGAATCTGGAGGGAGTTCGGCTTTCGTAGAAGCCTGACTGAAGAAGGATCTAGAGGGAGTTTGACTTTCGTAGAAGTTCGATGGAAGGAGGAGTACGAAGAAAGTTTGTCTCCTATAGGAATCCGACTGCAGGAGAAGCTCGGAGGAAGTTCGACTCCCATAGGCATCCGACTAAAGGAGTATGAAGGGAGTTCGGCTTTCGTAGGAGTTCGATTGTAGGAGAAGCTCGGAGGAACTTTGACTTCTTTAGAAGTCCGATCGAAGGAGTACGGAGGAAGTTCGGCTCCTGAAGAAGTTCGGCTCTTGAAGAAGTCTGGCTCTTAGGGAGTTCGGCAGGAATTTGGCCATTGGGGGGGTCGACTGGGGCTCGGCTGTTGAGGAGTTCGATCGGTTGAAGAGATTCGATTGGAATTCGATCGCTGGGGGACCGACTGAAGGGATTCGACTGGGGCTCAGCCACTGGAAAGTTCGGTCGACTGAAGGGATTCCGCTAGGACTCGATCGCTGGGGAGTTCGACCGAATGAAGGAGTTTCGCTGGGGCTCGACTGCTAGAAAGTTTGGCCGACTGAAGGGGTTTGGATAAGGTTTGGCTACTGAAGCTCTTCCGTGATTATCGATTGCATTGGGCTAAGCATCGGACTGGACTTCGATAGGAGTGGGGTTTATCCCCAACAATAGTCTTCCCTACTTTCGAATTCAAAATTTGAAGGAAGAGAGTATAAGAAGGCGACTGTCAAAGTTTTTTTCGGACTCTACATCCATTGAAGTTGAAGCTCGGAGGAGATCTTATCTCTAGTCAAGGTTATCGTTGAAGTTGAGGCTCGGGGGGATCCCATCTCCAGCCGAGGTTCAGGAAGATCTTGTCTTTCATTGACGTTGCAGTTGAAGCTTGTGGAAGATCTTATCTCCAGCCGAGGTTGAAGAAGGTCTTCTCTCCTGTTGATGTGAACTTTAAAACTCAAGAGAGATCTTATATCTAGCTGAGGTTGAAGTTATGGTTGAAGCTTGAGGAAGATCTCATCTCCAATCGAGACTGAAGTTGAAGTTGAGGCTTGGGGGAGATCTCATCTCCAACCAAGGTTGAAGAAGATCTCATCTTCTGTTGACGAAGACGTTGAAGCTCGAAAAAAATTCTATCTCCAGTCGAGGTTGAAGTTGATCTTATCTCCTGTTGACGTAGTCTTTGAAGCTCGAAAGAATCTTATTTCTAACTGAGATTGAAGGTGGAGCTCGGAGAAGATCTTATCTCCAGCAGCCGAGGTTGAAAGAGATCTTATCTTTTGTTAACATAGATTTTGAAGCTCGGAAGAGATCTTATCTCTAGCAGAAATTAAAGAAGATCTTATCTCCTGTAACCGAGGTTGAAGAAGATCTTATCTCCTGTTGATGTAGACCTTAAAGCTCGGAAGAGATCTTATCTCTAGCCGAGGTTGAAGGAGATCTTATCTCTTGTTGACGTAGACTTTGAAGCTCGAAAGAGATCTTATCTCTAGTCGAGTTGAAGGTGAAGCTCGAGAAAGATCTTATCTCCAGCAGTCGAGGTTGAAGGAGATTTTATCTCCTGTTGACATAGACTTTGAAGTTCGAAAGAGATCTTATCTCTAGTCGAGGTTGAAGATGGAGCTCGGAAGAGATCTTATCTCCAACAGTCGAAGTTGAAGGAGATCTTATCTCCTGTTGACGTAGACTTTGAAGCTCGAAAGAGATCTTATCTCTAGCCAAGGTTGAAGGAGATCTTATCTCCTATTGATGTAGACTTTGAAGCTCAGAAGAGATTTATCTCTAGCCGAGGTAGAGCTCGAGGAGATCTTATCTCCAGCAGCCAAGGTTGAAGAAGATTGATCTCCATTTGACGTAGACTCGAAAATTCGGAAGAGATCTTATCTCCAGTCGAGGTTGAAGGAGATCTTATCTCCTATTGACGTAGATTTTGAAGCTTAGGAGGAGATCTTATCTCCAGCCGTGGTTGACGTTGAAGTTGAAGCTAAGAAAAGATCTTGTCTCCAACTGAAGTTGAAGGAGATCTTATCTCCAGCAGCAAGGTGGATTGAAGGAGATCTTATCTTCTGTTGACGTAGACTTTGAAGCTCAAAAGAGATCTTATTTTTGGCCATTGAGGTTGAAGAAGATCTTATCTCCTGTTGACGTAGACTTTGAAGCTCGGAAGAGATCTTATCTCTAGCCGAGGTTGAAGGACTTCGACTTGTTCATGTTAGGGTAAGGTTCTCCTCCTATTCCTAACATGACCACTATTGACTGTTTCTTTTCTATTATCACAGTTTTTACACCAAGAAACAATATTATCGAAATGGATGAATTTTATTGAAGAAAAATTACTGACAGCATATCCTCAGATTTTCTATGTTTCAAGGTCGTGGGCATGTTGTTCCTCCAAATTTCTTCAGATGATAAGTTTTGGACCGGACAACCTTCCCTATCTTATGCGGGCCTTCTCAATTTGGAGCAAGCTTCTCTTGACTTTGAGGCTGAGAGATGATAGCTCGTCGAAGTACCAAGTTCCTTCTAGAGGTAGAGTTGATGATGCGGGAGGCGGCCAACCTCCTTGTTGTTCCTCCGTTATTGGTGGTTCTGACTACGGCAATGCCCTTGGCCGATCTTTTCCTACTTTAGACTGGCGTCTGAGGAATCGATCCAACCACCCTCTCCTAATAAGCTCCTCGATTTTATCTCAAAGCTGAATGCATTCTTCAGTATCATGGCCGTGGTTACGATGGTAGAGATAGTACTTGCATCGATCGTGCTTATTTGGGGGAGATCATAATTCTTCTGATCTTGGTAGTTGATTCTTAATTTCCATTAGAACTTGAGCTTTAGGAGCGTTGAGGGGGGGTGTAGTTGCGGAACCTTCCGGGGGGAGGATTTCTTCATTTCCTTCTATCAGAGCTTCTTTGTTGATGAACTCGAGGAGGAGTTCGAGCTCGCTTGCGCTCGGAGGGAGTCCGTGAGTGCAGTCAAACTTCGTTCGGCCCTATACCAATCGTGGGTTTACTATACTCGTCCACCTACCGCTTTCCTACGGTTTCTTCATCCTTCAACTTGAAGGCTTCTTCCGCACGGACGTATCTCTCAATCCAGACTAGTAGATCGACAAAGTCTCTAGGGTACTTCTTCTCCAGAGAGAATAATAAATCATTCTTCTGAAGGCCACCCTTAAGCGCGGCCATTGCAATAGACTGGTCCAGATCCTGGACCTCCAATGCCACAGTATTAAATCGGATGACATAAGTCTGGATGGATTTCTGCTCCTTCTACTTGACATTCATAAGAAAATTTGAATCTCGGTGCGGACATCGGCTGCTGACGAAGTGAGCCACGAACTAATAGCTTATCTAGTCAAAAGAGAAGATCGTACCTGGCTTCAATGTCGAGTACCAATTTCTTACTGCTCCCTTTAAGGTAGATGGGAAAGCTTGGCATAATATGACATCTGGTGAGCCATGGAGCAGCATGATGGTTTGGAAGGAATTTAGATGATTAATTGGATCAGAAGTTTCATCGTAGCTTTTAAATTAAGGGAGTTTGAAGTTCGGTGGAATGGACTATTACATAATTCAGAGAGAGAAAGAAGGATCGGTGCAGATGTTGTCATGGTGAGCTGGGGCGACGTGATCGAGCTCCTCAATCCATTGATCCATCTCCTATAGTTTATGATTGAGGACCTCATCTCGGTCGTGAACCTTGGAGGGTTTTCGGCTATATATGTGGAAGGTCTCCTCTAGAGGAAAACTATGATCCGAACTTGGATCCTTTGCTCTCTGTTTTTCCTTTCCAGCAGCGACGGGCATGCTAGCCTAAATGCTCTTCCTCGAGATCGGTTTTCGATATTCTGATGGTGGGTTTTCTGGCAGAGTCACTGCCAGGGGCTGCCGCATAGCCTGCACCATCTCGGTAAGGCCCTAGACCAGCTGTATCAGTAGGTTAAACTGCTCCAAATCTACCATGGTCGTCGATGGAGGTGGAGGTTGAAGTGCCGATGATGGAGCAGGAGTGGATGGATCCGGCTTAGATCTAACGGTAGACACGGTAGATCTCCGGATAGTCGTCTTCTTTTAAGATATTTCTTGAGATCGAGGAAGAGGATGAAGATGAATCTTAGAGAAGAAGGTCGGCAGGATCGGCTGAGCACTCCTTTAAGAATAAGGATACCTTAGAGACAGAAGCCCTCCTTCTAGCGTCAATTATGTTGGTGCAAAATTTGGTCGACGCCGGGATGAGTTGGAGCCGAGGAGGATGAGGTCGCCGCTGATGACCTACAAAATAAAGTTTCGTCTGAAGTCGATGGTGGTGGCTCTAGCAAGACCCTCCGATGATCAAGTCAGCTCTTCTGGCCAATAGAAACGGAGTGCTCAGGTGAGAGCTAGGCCAAGTTTTGGGAAGGAGAAGAGAGTTTAGAGCCCAGAGAAAACATATCTGGATGGTCCTTTTTTATAGGTGAAGCTTGATTAATGGTGATGGCTGCAGCTATCTAGCAATGGACCGCTCGAGGCCTGATGGAGTTCGATATAGAGAGAAAGATGTCGTCAGGCTGATAGTAACAACCATGTCGTCCGATCGTGGGCCGTATGGGGTTTGCTACGAAGAGAGAGGTATCGCTAGACTGGTAGTGGTGACTATGTCGTCTGATTATGGACCGCATGGGATCCGTTATGGAGAGAGCGGTGTCGCCAGATCGATAATGGCAGCCATGCGTTCGGAATTCGACTAAGCTGGAGGAGTCCAACTGCAAGAGTAATCCGAAAGGGGATCGGCTCTTGTAGAAATTTGATTGAAGGAGAAGTCCGAAAGGAGTTCGGCTTCTGTGAAAATTCGACTGAGGGAGAATTTCAGAAGGAGTTTGATTTCTAGAGGAATCCAACTATAGGAGCGATCCTGGAAGGAGTTCGGCTTTTAGAGGAATCTGGCTGAAGGAGAATTTTGAAAGGAGTTTGGCTCCTGGAGGTGTCTGACTGAAGGAAAATTTTGAGAGGAGTTCGACTCCCATAGAAATCCAACTGCAAGAGCGATCCGAAAGGAGTTCGGCTCCTGAAGGAATCTAGAGGAAGTCTGGCTCCCGTAGAAGTCCGACTGAAGGAGGATCTGGAGAAAGTTTGGCTCCCACAGAAGTCCGATGGAAGAAGAAGTGTGGAGAAAGTTTGGCTCCCGTAGGAGTTCGACTGCAGGAGAAGCTCAGAGGGAGTTCAGCTTCTATAGGCATCCGACTATAGGAGAAGCTCATAGAGACTTCGGTTTCTGTAGAAGTTCGATCGAAAGAGTGCGGAGGGAGTTCGGCTCTTGGAGAAGTCCGGCTCCTGAGAAAGTCCGACTCCTGGAGAGTTCGACAAGAATTCGGTCGTTGGGGGGTTCGACTGGGGCTCGACCGCTGAGGAGTTTGGTCGGCTAAAGAGATTCGGCTGGGACTCGACTGCTGGAGGTTCGGTCGGCTGAAGGGGTTCCGCTAGGGCTTGACCATTAGGAAGTTCGGTTGGATGAAGGGATTCCGCTGGGGTTGGCCACTAGGAAGTTCGGTCGGTTGAAGCGGTTCGGCTAAGGTTTGGTTGCTGAAGCTCTTCCATGATTACCGATTTTATTGGGCTAAGCATCAGACTGGACTTTGGCAAGAGTAGAATTTATCCCCAACAACCTCAAAGCAAAGTCTCTTAAAAATTTCTTCTTTTTTTTTTTGCTTTTCATCGTAGAAGTTGGCATAGAATACTAATGTAAAATTTCTAGAATTTCAAAATAAGGGTAATGGGACTTTCTACCAAAATTTCAATATGGAAAGTAGTGGAATGATTCCTCATTGCCAAGCCCCTTAGGACTCATTTGGCTCGTGAGAAGTGGAGGAGAAAGAAGATAATTCCTAAAAAATAAAAAAAAATTCTCTTTTTTGATTGAAATTTTATGAGAAGAGAATGAAACAAGCTCTTCTTATAATAAAAAAAGCTCTTCTTATGAAAAGATACTTTCCATGTTTTATGAAAAATATTTTTTATGAGATGAAAATTGATGATTCTTTTTTTCTTTTTAAAAATATTCTTTTAATATTATATTTATATTAATATTAATATTATATTAATATTAATATTAATATTATATTAATATTTATATATATATTAAAATAAAAAATTTTATCTCTACCCACCACGTTTCCTCCCTCTTTTTGTCACGTATCTCTGATTATTATCTAAGTTTTATTATTTTATTTTTTAAAAAATAAATATTATATAAAGATTCTTCTGAATTATATTTTATAATTTATTTTAGTTATATAAAATAATTTATATTATTATTTATTTGTTGAAAATTTATGATCATGATAAAGATGAAAACTATAATAAGATTGCATATGGTTATTTGTATTAGTCCTTCATTTTTATTTTGAGATGTCTCTATTTCAATGAAATGAAACACTAATCAAATAGTTTTTAGTTATTACTTAGTTATCACATTTCATATATTGCATAGGGTTATAAACTAGTTTATGCATAGTTTAAGAGTAAAAAGGTATGGTCTTATAACATATATTTTATATAGTTTCTCGATGCTCAATCAAACATAAATTATTATAAAATAAGTTATTCTTTTATGGTCAATCAAACATATTAAAACTATATTTTCAGACAATATATTCTAGAGTTTTTTTTTTTTTTTTATCATAACAACCGTTCCCTTCTTTTACTTTTAAAATAAAAAAAGAAAGAAATTTTTTTTTTTTACCTTGCTCTACTCTACGTACACCAATACATAGGACTCTTATTAGGATCCATTCTTTGGTGGATAAATATCATAGAATAGTTGATCAAATTTTCTATTGACCAAATTATCTATATTCTCATGCTTTTCAAAATGAATAAGTTATTTTTATATAAATAATATTTATCCATAAAATTAAAAAAAAATTATCCATCCAGAAGATGGCTAAATCATTTTTTCATCAACCACTAAAATAGATATTTAATTTTATTCTTTAGATGTTCCATCCCCATTTTCAATGTCTCTATTATTTAATATCTAATAACTTAATTATCCACTTTCTCTAAATCTAAAAAGCATAAATGGTATGATGAAAAATATAGATAAATTTTAATAACTTATCCAAAAAAAAAAAAGGTAATGCAAAGGAATATAAATAATAGGTTTTAGAGCTATTTTCTTATGCATAAAAAAATATTAATAAATCTTTTTATCTAAATATTACTAAAAAATATTTATTTAAAAATATATATATATATATATATATTGCAAGAGGATGGATTCTTAAATGGACTTAAGGGATTCCCGGGCTAGCATCTCAAATACTCAATTAGCTTATTAAATTTGATAAAAACTTCCGCAAATTGCATTATTTTCCCTCTTGCCACGTAGCAAATATTTTTCAATACGCCCGAGATGGACTCCCATAGATTATTTTTCATTCAAAAACTCCTCTAACTATGAAAATTGCTAAAAAGACACCTATCCTTGTGCTGTCCACCATCCTAAGTTGCCGCGAGGGATGGGCAAACTAAAACATTTTTTGCTACATGGAAAAATATGTGATTTGTAGTAGTAACGCCGCTCCTGAGGACTGAACAGCCAATATTAATTCAAAACAAAGCAAAAAATCGTCTGTTAATACAAACCTAGATTATCTGCTCGTGCAATGAAATTTTCAAAAACTGAATGGACTTGGGCTAGTCAACGATTCCAAATCAGCCAGGTCAGCTCGCGTCAAGATTGGATTAAACATTCTTGAGATGCTGGTGGGTTAAGCCAAGCTCAATCTAGCCCATAAAAACTTTTTTTTTTAATGAAAGAAAGGTTCACCTTCATACAAATCCATCACCGGAACACATGCTATACAGGTCACAAAGCATTCCAAACTCCATCATTCATCTGTGTGTATAGATCTTAAAGCTAAGTGATTCAATGGTAGATTCATATGAAAGAAGATGAATTCCTCTGTTACGGCCAATCCTTTGATATGCATATCATCATAGAAAATCACTTGAAAAAAAAATTCATACTGACTAAAAATATTTTCGGTGGAAATCCTTCAATGCCTAAGTCAGTGAAGAAATCATCGAATAGGTAAAAGAAATTGAAAGCGGTAGAGTATTGCCCAGAGTTATCTTACCAATATTGTTCATTTACTTTCTTTTTATAGACAAATTATTAGTAACCGTTTATAATGGTTAGACACGTAGGTTCCATTTTTTATGACACTAAAGGATAGTTAATCTCCATTATTAGGCCATCATTATGGAGTTAGTGGGCAGTTATGTCCGCTAATGATCATGGAGGGTTATCATTACTGTTGATTGATTATGGAGCAATCGATCATGAATAGTGATCGGCCAATGAATGACAGTCGGTCATTAATAGTGGTCGATCGATGAATGACAGTTGATGATGAACAATCGTCGGCCCATGAATGACAGTTGGCCATGAGCAATCGTTGGCCGATGAATGACAGTCGGTGATGAACAGTTATCGGTCAATGAATGATAGTCGACCATGAACAATGGTCGATCGATGAATGACAATCGATCATGAATAGTGGTCGATCGATGAATGACAGTCGGCTATAAATAGTTATCGATCGATGAACAGTGGTCGATCGATGAACAGTGGTCGATCATGAACAGTGGTCGGTAGATAAATGACAATCGATCATGAATTGTGGTGGCTGATGAATGGTAGTCGACTATAAATAATGATCGATCAATGAATGATAGTCGATCATGAATAGTTGTTCATCGATGAATGACATTCAATTTTGAATAGTGGTCGACTAAGGAATGATAGTCAGCCATGAACAGTGGTTGATCGATGAATGACAATTATTGGGGATAAATTTCGCTCCTGTCGAAGTTCAGTCCGATGCTCAGCCTAATGCAATCGGTAGTTACGGAAGAGCCACAGTGGCCGACCTCCGACCGAACTCCCCAGTGGCCGAGCCTTAGTCGAATCCCTTCAACCGACTGAACTTCTCAACGGTCGATCTTCAGTCAGACTCCCATAAGAGCCGAACTTCCTCCATGCTCCTTTAGTCAGGCTCCCATGAGAGCCGAACTCCCTTCATGCTCCTTCAGTCGGACACCTACGGGAGCCAAACTCCCTCTACACTCCTTCAATCGAATGCCCACGGGAGCCGAACTCCCTCCATACTCCTCCAGTCAGACGCCTACGGCAGCCGAACTTCTTTCGAGCTTCTCCTTTGATCGAACTCCTATAGAAGGCGAACCCTTTCCGAACTTCCCCCTCTGCCGAACTCCTACAGAAGCTAAATCCTTTCCAAACTTTTTCTTCAGCCAAACTCCTTCAAGAGCCAAACTACTCTCGGACTTCTCCCTCAATCGGAGTCCTCCAGCGGATTACTCCCAGATAATCCCCACCAGACGTATTTTCTTTAGGAGTATGAGCTTCTCCGAAAGGGATATACGTCGAGGTTCTTCACCAACCAACGTCTGCTCCCTCAAACTATGGTTGTTGAACCTCAGCGGTATGGTCACCACTATCAGTCTAATGGCATCTATTCCTCCATAACAAGTTCCATGTGGTCCATGATTGAACGACATAGCTACCACTACTGGCGATATCACTCTCTCCATAACTAATCCCATGCAGTCCACGATCGAACGACATGGCCACCACTACCAGTCTGGCGATACCACTCTCTCCATACCAAACTCACCAGGCCTCGAGTGGCCCACTGTCAGACAGTTGTAGCTGTCACCATCAATCAAGTTCTACCTATAAAAAGATATCCTCTAGATATGTTTTCTCAAAGCTCTTCTCTTCCCTCTAAAGCTCAAAGCTCACTTCTCATTCTTGAGCACTCCATTTCTATTGGTCAGAAGAGCTGACTTTATCATTGGAGGATCCTGCTAGAGCCACCACCACCGACTTCGGATGAAACTTTATTTTATAGGTCATCGACGGCGACCTCGTCCTCCTCCACTCCAGCTCGATTTGACGTCAATCAGATTCTGCACCAACAGAATTGGCGCTAGAGGAAGGGCCCTTCTATTCTTGAGGTGTTCTTGAGGTCTCCTTATTCTTAAAAGAGTACTCAGCAATGACTCCTTTCTTTCCTCTCTAGAGATCTCCTTTCTTCCTCTATAGAGTTCTTTCTCAAGAGAAAATGCCTCCCAGGAGAGCTTCGATCCGACGATCGACGGCCTCCATGGCCCGATCCCATCTAGATCCATCTGCTCCTTCTTCAGTCCTGGCAACTTAGGTTCCGCCTGTAGCATGGTAGATGTGGAGCAGTTCAATCTACTGATGCAGTGGGTTCAGAGTCTCACCAAGATAGTGTAGGCCATGCAACAGCCCCCAACGGTGACTCCACCAAAAAACCCACCATCGAAATATCGAAAACCGATCTTAAGGAAGAGTACTCGGGCTAGCATACCCATCACCCTTGAAAAAGAAAAATAGAGAGTAGAAGATCCATATTCGGATCATGATTCTCCTTTAGAGGAGACCTTCTCCATTTATAGTTGGAAGTCCTTCAAGATCTGCAACCAAGACGACGCCCTCGATCACAGACTGCGAAAGATGGAACGATGGATTGAGGAGCTCGGCCACATCACCCTGGCTCACCTTGACGACGTCCGCATCGATCCTCCTTTCTCCTCCCGAATTATGCAAGAGCCCATCCCGTCGAACTTTGAGCTCCCTCAATTCGAAAGCTACAATGGAACCTCTGATTCAGTTGATCATCTAGAGGCCTTCCGGACTATGATGCTACTCTATGGTGCTCCAGATGCCATATTGTGCCAAGCCTTTCCATCTACCTTAAAGAAAGCAATGAAAAATTGGTACTCGATGTTGAAGTCGGATACAATATTCTCTTTTGATCAGATGAGCCATCAGTTCGTGGCTCACTTCATCAGCAGCCGACGTCCGCACTGAGGTTTGGATTCCTTGATGAATGTCAAGCAGAAGCAGGAGAAGTCCATCCGGGCTTATGTCATCCAGTTTAACGCCGTGGAATTGGAGGTCCGGGATCTGGACCAGCCTATTGTGATGGCCGCACTCAAGGATGGCCTTCAGAAGAATGACTTGCTATTCTTTCTGGAGAAGAAGTATCCGAGAGACTTTGCCGATTTGCTGGCTTGGGCCGAGGGATATATCCGTGCGGAAGAAGCCTTCAAGTTGAAGGACGAAGAAGCCTTAGAAGAGCGGCGGGTAGACGAGTATAATAGACCCACCATCGATGGAGGGCCGAGTAAAGTTCAGCTATGCTCATGGACTCCTTCCGGGTACAAGCGAGCCTGAACTCCTCGAGCTCGCCATCAAGAAAGCCCCGATAGAAGGGCGCGAAGAAGTCCTCCTTTCAGAAGGTTCCACAACTATGCCCCCCTCAATGCTTCTAAGGCTCAAGTTCTGACGAAAGTTAAGAACCAGCTACCAAGATCAGAAGAATTACTATCTCTTCCAAACAAGCACGATCGAAGCAAGTACTGCCTCTACCATCATGACCATGGCCACGATACTAAAGAATGCATTCAGCTCCGAGATGAAATTGAGGAGCTCATCAGGAGAGACCAGCTGGGTCGGTTCCTCATATGCCAATCTGAAGCAGAAGAAGATCGACCAAGGGTGCTATCATAGCCAGAACCACCAATGACGGAAGAACAACAAAAAGGTCGATCGCCTCCCGTATCATCGACGCCATAGTACTTCAACGATCCATCATCTCCCAGCATCAAAGTCAAGAGGAGCTCACTCCAAATTGAGAAGACTAGCATGAGATAGAGGAGGTCGTTCGGTCCGGAGCTTATCGCCTAAAGGAACTCAGAGTAACAACGCTCCCACGACCCTAAAACATAGAAAATTCGAGGATGTACTGCCAATAACTTTGCTTCAATAAAATTCTTTCAATTTTATAATATCGTTTCTTGGTATAAAAACTATGTGATGATAGGAAAAAAGCAGTCAATAGTGATCGTATTAGGAACAGAAGGAGAACCTCATCCTAACATGAGCAGGTCGAAATCCTTCAATCTCGATTAGAGATAAGATCTCTTTCGAGCGTCCGTGCCAACCTCGGCTAGAGATAAGATCTCTTTCAAGTGATCGTGGCAATCTTGGCTAGAGATAAGATCTCTTCTGAGTGCCCGAGTCAACCTCGGTTAGAGATAAGATCTCTTTCGAGCGACCATGTCAACCTCGGCTAGAGATAAGATCTCTTTCAAACGTTCGAGTCAACCTCGACTAGAGATAAGATCTCTCTCGAGCGATCGTATCAATCTCGGCTGGAGATAAGATCTCTCTCAAGCATCCGAGTAAACCTCGACTAGAGATAAGATCTCTTTCAAGCGACCGTGTCAACCTTGGCTAGACATAAGATCTCTCCCGAGCGACCATGCCAACCTCGACTAGAGATAAGATCTCTTCCGAGCGCCCGAGTCAACCTCAGCTAGAGATAAGATCTCTTTCGAGCGTCCGAGTCAACCTCGGCTAGAGATAAGATCTCTTCCGAGCGACCACGTTGACAACCTCGACTAGAGATAAGATCTCTCTCGAGTACCTAAGTCAACCTCAGGCTAGGAGATAAGATCTCTCTCGAGCGTCCGAGTCAACCTCGGCTAGAGATAAGATCTCTTCCGAGCGACCGTGCCAACCTCAGGCTAGAGATAAGATCTCTTCCCGAGCGACCGTGCCAATCTTGGTTAGAGATGAGATCTCTTCCGAGCATTCGAGTCAACCCCAGCTAGAGATAATATCTCTCCCAAGCGATCGTGTCAATCTCGGCTAGAGATAAGATCTCTCCCGAGCGACCGTTCGAGCAACCGCACCAATCTCGGCTAGAGATAAGATCTCTTCTGAGCGCCCGAGTCAACCTCGGCTAGAGATAAGATCTCTTTCCGAGCGATCGTGTCAACCTCGACTAGAGATAAGATTTCTTTCGAGTATCCAAGTCAACCTTAGCTAGAGATAAGATCTCCCTCGAGCGACCACGCCAACCTCGGCTAGAGATAAGATCATTTTTGAGCGATCGTGCCAACCTCGACTGTTGAAGGCCTCATTCATTTTAGACAAGATGGGGGAAGAGGTCCTGACAGTGGCCCTTATGTGCCCCCACAGTCTGTTAGGAATAGAAGGAGAATCCTCATCCTAATATGAGCAAAGTCGATGATCTCGTTCATTTTAGACGAGATGGGGGGAGAGACCCTAACAACGGCCCTTATGTGTCCCCACAGTCTGTTAGAAATAGAAGGAGAACCTCATCCTAATATGAGCAAAGTCGAAGATCTCATTCATTTTAGACAAGATGGAGGTAGAGGCCCTGACAACGGCCCTTATGTGTCCCCACAGCCCATTAGGAATAGAAGGAGAATCTCATCCTAACGTGAGTAAAGCTGAGGGTCGAGCTTCAAAGTCTACATCAGCAGGAGATAAGATCTCCTCCGAGCTTCAATCTCGGCTAGAGATAAGATCTCTTCTGAGCGACCGAGCCAATCTCGACTAGAGATAAGATCTCTCCTGAGCACCCAAGTCAACCTCGACTGGAGATAAAATCTCTCTCGAGCCAATCTCGACTGTAGAAGATAAGATCTTTCCTGAGCCAACTTTGATTGCAGAAGATAAGATCTCCCCCGAGTCAACCTCGACAGCGGGAGATAAGATCTCCTCTGAGCCAACCTTAGCTGTAGGAGATAAGATCTCCCCCGAGTCAATCTCGGTAGCTGGACATAAGATCTTTTCCAAGCCAACCTCAACTACAGGAGATAAGATCTCCTCCATGCCAACCTCGACTGTAAAAGAAAAGATCTTCCCTAAGCTTCGACCTCGACTATAGAAGATAAGATCTTCCTCGAGCCAATCTCGGCTGTAGGAGATAAGATCTCTTTCGAGCGATCGAGCCAACCTCAACCGCAGGAGACGACATCTCCATCAACTTTGGCTGAAAGTAAGATCCCCCCCGAGCTTTAACCTGAACTGGCATAGAGCTCTAAAGAAAACTTTGGTAGTCGCCTTTTCTGCAATCCCTTCCTTCGAATTTCAAACTTAGAAATGGGGGGAACTATTATTGGGGATAAACCCCACTCCTGCTAAATTTCAATCCGATGCTCAGCCTAATGTAATCGGTAGTCATGGAAGAGTCTCAGCGATCGAGCTCCGATTGAACTCCCTAATGACCGAGCCTTAGCCGAATTTTTTCAACCGACCGAACTTCTCCACGATCGACCTTCAGTCGGGCTTCCACGAGAACCAAACTTCCTCCGTGCTCCTTCAGTCGGACTTTCACGAGAGCCGAACTTCCTCCATGCTCCTCCATTTAGATGCCTATGGGAGTCGAACTTCCTCCACACTCCTCCAATCGGATGCCCACGAAAGTCGAACTCCCTCCGTACTCCTTCAGTTGGATGCCTATGGGAGTCAAACTCCTTCCGAGCTTCTCCTTCGATCGAACTTCTACAGAAGGCGAATCCTTTTTGAACTTTCTCCTTTGCTGAATTCTTACAGAAGTCAAATCCTTTTCGAACTTTTCTTTCGGTCGAACTCCTTCGGAAGCCAAACTACTCTCGGACTTCTTCCTCAGTCAGACTTCTCCAGCGGATTACTCTCGGATAATCTCCATCAGACGTATTTTCTTTAGGAGTCCGAGCTTCTCCAAAAGGGATATACGTCGAGGTTCTTCACCAACCAATGCCTGCTTTCTCGAACTACGACTATTGAACCTCGATGGTATAGCCGCCACTACCAGTCTGACGGTATCGATTTCTCCATAACAAGCTCCATGCGGTCCATGATCGAACGATATGGCCACCACTACTAGCGATACCACTCTCTCCGTAACCAACCCCATCTGGCCTACGGTCAAACGATATGACCGCCACTACCAGCCTGATGACACCACTCTCTCCGTATCAAACTCACCAAGCCTCGAGTAGCCCATTGCCAGACAGCTGTAACTATCACCATCAATCAAGCTCCATCTATAAAAAAGGATCCTCTAGATATATTTTCTCGAAACTCTTCTCTTTCCTCTAAAGCTCAAAGCTCACTTCTCATTTCTGAGCACTCCATTTCTATTGGCCAGAAGAGCTGACTTGATCGTCGGAGGGTCTTATTGGAGTCACCACCACCGACTCCAGATGAAACTTTATTTTATAGGTCACCGATGGTGACCTCGTCCTCTTCCACTCCAGCTCGATTCGGTGTCAACCAGATTCTGCAACAACAACAATCGATGATGAATAGTCATCGACCGATGAATGACAGTAGGCCATGAACAGTCGTCGATCGATGAATGATAGTTGGTCATGAACAGTGATCGATCGATGAATGATGGTTGGGTATGAATAGTCATCCATCGATGAATAATAGTCGATCATGAATAGTGGTCAGCCAATGAATGATAATTAGTGATGAACAGTCATCGATCGATAAATGACAGTCGACCATAAATAATTTTGATTCGATCAGGATGACTCATGAAAGCTGAATCGCAAAAATTCTTTTCTTTCCAGTGCCTCCCCTCTTAGGATCTCTTAACTCTTCTTATATAGATGTATAGCAAGAAGCCGATCTCGAATTAGAGTGTACAAATCCAATTATCCCAACATTGCCCCTGCTTCCAAGTCCAAAGTGGCTTGACATGTTGAACAATATGAGTCAATGCATTTTCTACCATGTCTTCGAGCATCGATTCTGTGATCATTTTGGCTGTAAATATTAATGATTCTTTCGAAAATAGAATCTCAAACCATTTTGTTATTTCTTTCTAGGCTTTTCTTTTGTAGATAATTGTTATCAATTTAGCCGACTATCAATCAATGGTTGTGGTTGTAGAATTTGACTGTCAATCAGGTGTCGGCCAATCAAACTTTAGGCATAAATTTTCTAAGTATTTGATAGACGGGGATTAGCCCAATACCCTTCGACTGACCAGAGTCAAGTCAGTATATTTTTTGACCGACATCGAAGTCAAGTCGGCATATTATTCCACTCGATCATAGTCGAGTCGGTATTTTTTCGTCCGATCAAAGTCGATATATAGATTAACTAATAGGTTATCGAAACTTGCCCCCCAGTCTCCTTCTCGGTTCATCGATAGTTTTTCAATTTGGCGATCTAGCTTCCAAAGCTTTCGCTCATAGTGGTGTAGATGCCAAAGTCATTGGATGATCCTCAGCCATCTACTTGGAGCTGGGCAGTTGATGTCTTTAAGCTTGCGCTCATAATCGTCAAGCTGTTGTTGCTGTGAGAATTTAGGGATAGAATCCTCCGAAGAACTTAAAGAAGAAAAACTTGAAAGCGAGCGCGGCCTCTTCCCCTTCTTAATATTATGGCGGTGAGAGGAAAAAGGAGGAGAAGAAGAAGGAGACCATCGCTATTGGCAAGCAGCATAGTGAAAGCACTGAGATGATGGTGGCTCGATATGGTGGAAATGCTGAGCCAGTCATTGTTTCATCAGCAACTGTGCTTGGATGGCACTATACGCTACACCGACCCCTTTGCCACTAATTTTGTTGCTGTTGTTATATTTGCTACTGCTGAAGCAGCAAATTATTGGGCGTTCATCATAATGACTGGACATAAAGAACTAGGCTCTGCCGATAGAGATGAAGGTGGAAGATCTTTCCAATGAAAACACTAAATGGTGGAGCCAGTAGAGTTGCTCAAGGCTCTTATTTTCACCATGATTGGATTCCTTCGATCCTTACCTAGCACGCTAATCTGTTACAGCCAATCCTTTGATACGCCTATCATCAGAGAAAATCATCTGCAAAAGAATCCTCACTGACCTAAAATATTTTTGGTGGGGATCCTTCGATACCTAAGTCAGTGGAGGAATGGTCGAATAGGTAAGAAAAATTGAAAGCAGCAGAATATTGTCTAGAGTTATTTTACCAATACTATTCATTTACTTTTCTTTTATAGATAAATTATCAGTAACCATTTATAATGATTAGACATCATGGGTCCCACTTTTTATGATACTAAAGAATAGCTAATCTCCATTATCAAGCCATCATTATGGAGTTAGTGGATAGTTATGCCCACTAATTATCATGGAGAGCTATCATTACCATTGATTGATTATGGAGCAATTGACCATGAACAGTGGTCGGCCAATGAATGACAGTCGGCTATGAATAATCATCGATCGATGAATGACAGTCAATCTTGAATAGTGGTTGGCTGATGAATGATAGTCGGTGATGAACAGTCATCGATCGATAAATGACAGTCGGCCATGAACTATGGTCGGCCAATAAATGACAGTCGATCATGTACATGTTAGATAAGTATTCTAGAAGCTAGATTGATCGACACTTTATAAAATACTTTATAGAGGTATTTTTATAATTTTAATTAAAAATTAATAAAAAGATTATTTTATTTCACATTATATATTTAAAGTATCTGTGATACATCCATTGAGTTAATGGGCATGATAATACATATTTTCAAGAGTTGAAAATTTAAGGCATATATTATCATAATTAACTTATAAACTACTTTCGATCGTAGGATCATCATGAGAATGATGATTGATCCAGAAGATCAGTGTACGATTACTTTCTTAGAATAGATAAGTCTTGAGTTTACGATGTAAAAATACTAGAGTGAGAGTATAGATACTTATTGAGAATAAAGGTACTAAGTGTGACCATCTCGAGCAGTCATAAGGGAGTCTACCTTCTCGTTGATGACTAGCTCAATACTGTAGTTGTGTGTCTGATTCTTTGACTTAAGGTGCATCGATAGTTTACCTTGGGAGTATTATAGTTTTACGACACCATAACTTGATTTTCTAGCCATTTAAAATTTTGATGTGTATGTTGGCTATAGCATATTTATTATAGAAATTAGATCACACCAACAGAGGATCTATCAATCTCGGTAGAAGAGTAGTTTTATGATGATCATGAGATCGAATTCTTAGGTCCATGGTCATGGTAGTGTGATTTAATAGAAAGAAGTTTCTATTAAGATTTCACATTGGACTCAAATCAAATGATTCATTCATATGATAGGTGTAGGGTCCGATGAGTTTATCTTGACCTAGATCCGGTCGGAGCTCATGATAGAAGAATCCAATCATATAGATAGTTATACCGAGAGGTTCGTATTCAGTTCTGATGAATTGACACTACATACTGTTAGGTGTCACTGATGGATTTTAGGATCAATTAGAATGGTCTTAATGATTGACAATTCTAATTGAGTGAATCAAAAGAGTTCTAGTCCATCGAGAAGTATTTTGATGATGTTGATGATAGAGATCATGATATATCCTATTATCATACAAAACTAAATCTAACTGAGTCACACAAATAAGGATTTGGATCTATATGTCATCAATTGGGCTAACTTAGTTCGATTGATTTAGATTAGATCCAATCGATTCAAGAAAATCATGCTAACATACGATTGGACCGAACTTGCTCCTTCTATCATTTTTCTGATTCACTTTGACTGAGTCAAATTGGATTTGGCTCATCTAAAAACCTTGTATGGGTTTATCCTGATTTGACTGGACCTTGGCCTGATCTAGGCTTGTCCTAAAGAGTTTAGGGCTTGTCTTAATCTTATATTGAAGGCGTCAGGACAAGGGGTCTTTGACCCGTTCTTTGTAAGAATTGAGAGAGGAGACGTGCACCCCCTAGAGTTTATCTGAGGTTGTACATTCCTAGGTGGATTTCATAAAGAAAAAGAGGGTGCACGCCCCCTTATGGCATGCGCCCATTGTGGATAGGGCTTGGAAGTGTTTTGATGAGATCAAACACTGGGAGGTTAGAGCCTTGCACCCATAAAACTTTATCCTCCCATCTCCATGCCATTTTTCTAAGGTTTTGTGCAGCAAAAATTCACAAGAAAAGAAATGGGACATGGAAATCAGGTAGGAGTCCTTCTGCTTTAAGCAATCCAGTTGCTTAAAGCCCTAGGACTCCAAGATGGCGCAAAGGTCTGTACAAAGGGCCATGCATACTTGGTTTCGCATTGCAACTAATCCATGATGAAGCCCTGTCCCTAGTTTCACCTCCATGCCCCCTCTTCCAAATCTCCTTCCTCTTCTCCATGCCCGAGTTGGACAAAAACAGCATGAAAAAATTAAGGTGCTGCTACTGTGAAGAACAAGTCAAGATGACGCTGTTCATGAGACGGATGCATCGCTGTCAAAGATCCGATCTGAGGTGCTAGAAGTTGATATCAGATATGATTTTTTAGAGATCAAATCCAAAAGGAAATGATACTTAGATCTAACCGGAGTGGACTCTGGTAGAGGTTGGGTGCGTGAGTGGCTAGCATCGAAATCTCAAAATTTCGATAGATCATCACTGCGATAAATCGTTTACCCAATAAGATAACATATGATGTTACATTTTTATTTTAATTTTTATTTATTAAATTTAGATCAATCTAATTAGATCTGATTGGATCATAGAATTTTTTTTAAAAAAATTCTGCTTCAAATTTGATCAAATCAGATCAATCCTATGGTAAAAACTAAAGGTTCCTTCAGAACAATAGTCGGTCAATGAATAACAGTCGACCATGAAAAATCATAGGCCGATGAATAATAGTCGATCATGAATAACGGTCGGTCAATGAATGATAGTTGATCATAAATAGTTGTCGGTCGATAAATGACAGTCGGTCATAAATAGTGGTCGATCGAGGAATGACAGTCGGCCATGAACAGTAGTCAATCAATGAATGACAGTCGACGATGAACAGTCGTCGGCTAATGAATGACGGTTGGCTATGAATAGTCATCGATCGATGAATGATAGTCGGTCATAAATAGTGATCTACTGATGAATGATAGATAGTGATGAATAGTCATTAGTCGATGAATAACAGTCGGCCATCAATAGTTCTGATTCGATCGAGATGACTCATAAAAGCTGAATCGTAAAAATTTTTTCCTTTCCAGTGCCTCCCCTCTTAGGATCTCCTAGCTCTTCTTATATAGATGTATTGCAAGAAGCTGATCTCAAATCTGGGCAAACAAATCCTATTACCCCAATACCTTCTTTTGCATGAAAATACAACTACTACTATCTACTACCGATTTACCAGCATAGCATAGATTATGTGCATCGTGCTCGTAAAAGAATGTAACTCAAGAATCTCAACTCTGCATTTATTTATAGAAGTATTGGAAATATAGCAATCTAGCATCTTACCAAAAAAATTAGTTGAAAAATATTATTTAAGTAATTTATTCATGCATAAGTATCCAAAATTTACTAAATATATGACCAATATGGAACTGACAAACATCTATTTGGATCCTTATATATTTTCTCATTTGAGGTATAGCATCAACAGGTTAAACATTTAAATTTATTTAAATTCTATCATAAAAATAATAATTTTAATTATAAAAATAGTAATCAGTTCGTGATCAATCCAAATAGATTCATGTTATAGTATTATTTAATTCATTATAGGTAATGGATCGGATCCTCTCTAATATCATTTATAGTGATTTAGAATCCCATCAAAAAGATTATCTATAAAATATTATTTAAAATTTATTTATATAATTAAATATAAATTAAAAATATATATATAAAAAAAAATATGACTAAGGACGTGTTGCATGTCTTTTTATAACGTCTCTTTCTGCTTTGTTTCGACGAGTATCTCGGGCCCCACTTCTGGTATCGTCAGGACAAAGTTTCCCATCCCGGTTCCCAAAGTGGATGCTTGGAACGTGGATTAGCGGATGATGACGGGGCCTCTCATCTTTTTAAGTTGCGTCGCTTTTTGCTGAATCGTCTTTTACGGCCGTGGGATCCTTCAGTATCTGCAAAAAAATTGCCATTTATGCCACTATCAATCAAGATAACCTTCATAGAACATTCAGAGGTTGCAATTGTACAGTAGCGATGCTCTAAACTTGTAATGATAGTTTGGGATTCTTGCTTGGGTTCTTGACACAAAAGGGAAAAAAAAATGCGTACCCCCTGTCCAGCTCCATCTGCGTATGAGGCTGATTGTGAGATTGAAATCGGATTGTATATAAATAGAATATTAATATATTTATATTATTTAATAAATATAGATGTAAAATATTATCGAATATAAATATTTATATCTATATTTATTTTAAATAAATATAAATATAAATCAAATGATTATAATATAAATATAAATAAGATAATTAAATTATATAATTATAAATTTAAAAATATTATTAAATAGATGATAAATTAAATTAATAGTATATCAATAAAATTATATTTTTTTTAAAAAGTTCATCCATACCATATAAAATTAAATGAAATTACAAATATAATTGAATATTTGGATATGGATCGGATTATTGGCTATTTTATTTATATTTATTTTTTTATAAATATAAATATAAATAATAATTAAATATTTAAATTTTTATTTATATTTAGATAAATTTAAATATAAAAATCTATTCAGATGAATATATCCAATCCATTACATTGCATAATCACCGTTTCTGTAAAAACTTAATGCAGTATGTCGAAGGAGAAGGGTCCCCGTCGGTGCCCGATGTTATCATTTCCCCCCGAAGAGAAGAACCAAAAAAAAGGAAGCCTGCGTGTATCCGTTTGTGACAAAAAAACACAGAAGCCCCCACAGGGCACGGTCGTCCGTTTTCTGGGGTCTATCTTTTTCCATTCCACAAATGCCCTCCTCAGCCCGCAACTACTGCCCTTTCAGACATAATACCACACCACGACAAGACTGCCACAAAAGGTACCACGCTTTTCTTTTTGGGTAGAACAGCAGGTTGTACGCTTTCCCTGCGTCCAGATGCCCCCTCCACGGCCGTCGGATCAAACCAAATAAACTTTCCGAATTTCAAAACAATAGTTATTACAGTGCTATACAATGTCCTATGTTATATAATGCTGTTATCATGTACAATGAGTACATTGTTGTGACAAATAATATGTTTATGAAAGTACTGTCCTTTTAGTTTAAATTAAAAACTTTGAATCCACAAATTCATGATAAATAGTAGTAATCAAATAACAGAGTTATCTTACCATTGTTCTATTTTTTTATTATATTAATTAATAAATATCATTTTAATCACTATATTTTATATAATTAAACTAACTTAGTGATAGATTTGATTTTGTAAAACAATCCGTTTAATTTTCTTATTTACAGCAAAGAGACAATTTCCTTTCATAAATTTAACTTGGCCATTCTTAGATAAATAAACCATAAAAGAGCGGAGTTTGTAAAGAGTGAAGATAAATTAAAGTATAATTTGAATCATAAAAAGAGACTATTAATACATCTAATTCTTAAAATTAAAAAAATATATATTTTAAAATTAAAAATTAGAATATACTATATAGCCACAAAAAAAAAGAAAAAGAAAGAATCATCATTTTTTTCAATTCTCAGATTTTTCAGTAGATAGCCATATCAGTAAATTCTTTTGGCTACATAAATTATCTGCATATTTCTTCACGTCTTTGGAAAATAATGTTATAAAAAGTTATAAGAACATGAATATAATAATTCAACAAAATTTAAGATGAATTGCCCTTTAAAAATATAATAATTCTCAGAGAAATTAATAATTAGGACAATTAATACTATCTTCTCTGCAAAACCCCCCATCATTTAAAGATAAAGCCGTTACAGATGGCTTGCACCGCTTTATTATTGTCAGTAATTATCATCACCTAACCAGGCTATAATTGTAATTTCGCTCGTCGCTTGGAAGTTTATAACCCCACCCCCCGCACATGGGCTGGGGATTCCCTCCCACTTCCCCCGCTTCCGGAACGCTCATCATGATGGCAACAGCGGCGGTCCAAGCGGTCTCAGACGAAAAGCCGAGGCCCTTTTCGGCGACGGCCATCGAATCCGCCGCCAGCGCCTCCTCGCTGCCGACCTCTCGCCTCCTCTCCTCGTATCTCGGCATCAGCTTCGCCGTGTTCTTGGGCTTTCTTCCTAAAGACTCCCTCTCCTACGTTCCTTCTCTCCAGTCCCGCAACCGGATCCTCGCCTTCAAGCTTTTCCAGGCCGAGGAACAACTCCGCCAGCTCCGCTCCCGTCGCCGGGAGGACGCCAAGGCCAACGCCCGCGTCGCCGAGATCTTCTCAGGCCACCGCCACGCCTGGCACCAGGAGGAGCGCCGCCTCCTCCACCAGCACTCCGCCGCCGCCAACGAAATCGACGCCCTCAAAGCTCGCATCTCTGATCTGGAGAAAACCGAAGCGGACCTCAGATCCTCCGTCGAGAAGCTGGAGAGACAGGTAAGCGAGAGGGACGAGATGCTCGATTTCATGGCGAGGAAGGCGGAAGAAGGAAGGGATTTCAAAGAGACGAAGGATTTGGGTTTGGTGGAGGAGGAGGAGGAGTCCTTGTCGGGTATGGGGGGGAAGCTTAGGGTTTCGGAGGAAGGGTTGGAGCCGATGGTGCCGGAGAGTTGCTTCTCGGAGAGGAACGCGGAGGTGGATGATATGATGGCGCTCTATGCTAAACAGAATGGTTTTGGAAGGGATTTCTTGCCGGTGGCGGCTTCCAAACCGTGGACGGATAGATCGGCCGGATGGCAGGTTAAGAGCCTATCCCTCATCTGGTTCTCATTATTACTATTATTATTAATAATATGTTCTCATTATTATTTATGCTGAATTAATTAAGCTGGATTTGGTAAGATTTTTCATTTTTCTTTGCACAAGATTGGGGGTAGTTACAAGTTAATGCCACTAATTTTCCAATAAAAAAGTCGGTTTTTATTTGACAGGAAGCCTTTTGAAAGTTTCAAGATTGCTGTGTGCTCGACTGCTCTTGATTGTCTTATATATCATTTTGGTGAACAGGGAAGTGTCAGTTGTTGCAAGGAAAGACAAAAACTAGATTAAAAAATTTGACCTTATTGTGAAACATATTTTATCTGCCTAAAAACAAGAAGCTGCGTTTTCGCTCAATTTTTTCTTTTTTTTTTTAAATATGAATTTACTATTTTCCCCTAATCTTTATGGAATTTTGATTCTGTAGTGATTGTTTTGTGGCATTATTCCAAATTATATCCTTGTGGTAGACCTTTTTGGAATAATTAGCGGTCTACAGTAACTAGATGAACGTGGTTTTCCTCTGATTCTTTGTTCAATTGTAGAATATCTTTAAGTCCTTTGCAGCTTGGTTTTCAAAGTTACACGGTTTCACCATTTTGTAAGGCTTGAAAATGTTAGACCCTCGTGACAGTACCTGTGGTGGCCAATAATTTGTACTTAAACTATGCCCTGCTTCAAGCAGCTAGATCTGATGCATGTTAAACTGTTGACAAGCATTTATGGTTCCTGCCCACTTAGTTGTCAATTATTGAAGAGCTTAGTGCCTTTCACAACTCTAAACTACAAACTATTGAAATTATCAGGATTATACTATGAAGCCAAACTAGGCCATACACGTATCTCATGAATAATGATTTCAATGGGAACTTAAGAACTATAGGAAGTTGAAGGTAAAGAGCTATACAAATGGTAGGAAGTCCACAACAAATGTTGGAGATTTATTTCATCAGCTTGGCATTTCACATGCAAACTGCTCCTTTGTTTCTTTAAGTAACACAACATTTTCTAGATTCTGCAGCCAAGTCTGTTGTTTATTATCCAAATGCTTTCAAATTTTAGAATGTTATGCATCTCCCTCAGAATGCTGGAAATATAAGTTCTTTATCCCAATTCTTTTGTGTTTGTAGGAAATGCAGCATGATTGCCTTGAACCAGTGAATGGCATGAAGCCTTTTGTACCAAGGTAAATAAGCAAACTTTTATTCAATCCTAATAATAGCAAGTTCAGAGTGTGCTGGAGCATTTGAAAATCTGTTTTTCAGGAGAGAGTACCCTTGGAAAGTAGATGGTGAATCAGCAGGAGTGTCCTCTAAGCTTAAATTGCTGGAGCAAGAATTAATCAATTTGGAGAAAGTTGGGAAGGGAGAGTTGTCCAGGACCTCATCCTTGTTGAGGAAGCAGGCAAAGAGATACCAATCTCTTGCTGGTAAAATTGATGATTTATGCAGGAGAATGGTAATTTTTATCCTTGGATTTTGAGGTTTTGTTTTCTTATTCCTGTAGCTTTATGAACTTCTCCTTTAAAATTTTTCAATGCTTTATTAGTGAAACATTGTTTTGTTATTGCCACATGCTTAGGCAGTCTCCTGTAGCTGAACAATTGGCACAGCATTGTTATGTCCACCATAGCTTTTTTTTTTTCTTATCTAATTATAATAAAGATCAAGCAAGCATGCCATAGTGTTGTTTTCACAAATAATGGTACTCTGGCATTTAACCATATTGCAACGACTAATTTCATTTGAAGGATAACAGGCAGTCACATATAAGGCAAAAGATCGTTGTGTTTCTTTGCTGAGTTGACATTTAATGATGTAAGAAAATTCTTCACAAGCTAGAGTATTATGATTCTTACATAAATTGGTGTTGCCTTTGCGATATTAGAGTTTACTTTATGGTTTATGAGGCTCAAGTGCTAACATGCATGCTTCAATGCCCATTCAAAGTCTGTTAATAGTTATTGTCTTAGGTGAAATCTTAGTAAAAATTCTTTCTTAGCACTCTATGCTAAGGGAAAGGCTGGTGAAAATGTATATATGGTCTAGTTGTACTCAGCTCAGGCAGGTATTTCCACAATGGAGGTTATAAGGCAATGCAAGGACATGATAAAGAATTTTACAAGGTGCCATAACCATAACCATTGATTTTTGTCCAGACTACTTTAGTCAGATTTATAAATTCTCTTAATCTTGCTTATTAAGAATATTAGTGGAAAGTAAAACAACAATAGATATGAAGAAGCATGAGTATGGTACGTAAAATTAACTATCTTTTTCTTTTCCTTTCCTTTTATTATAGAGGGTGATCTGTTAGAGACTTAAAAGGAACTACAACAGCTTAGTGTACAACATAATTTTCGATTTAGTCGTGTATTGAGAATCATCAATGAAAACCAATCCACCAATTTCCATCTCTTATTATTTATTTTGAAGACCTAGGATCAAGGTCAAAATAGCGACCTAATTGAATTTATCAACTGAAGACGCATCGAGAAAGCTCATGGAAATATGACATTATTTTCAGTGATTGTAATAACCATTCCCTTGGAAGCTCCAGAAGTTTATTTGATGTTGGCACCGTCATAGTGTTGGAGAAATGAATCTAATGCTTTTCCCTCCTTATATAGCAAGTTAGTGATCCATGTGATGCAACCCTCAGCCCAGAGTTCCGAACACAAAGACAGACTGAATTTTTGCTCGAGGCATTCCGTCTTCAAAACCGGGCAACAGAAATAAGGCAGAAGCTGAGCACACTGCAAACTGAGACAACCAAGAGCCATCTGGGAGATGAGCTATCAGCACAGACCAAGTTGAGCACAAGGAGATCTTTGGATTTGATCAGAAAGAACTTTAAGGAAATACAGAGGAACTTGGAGATCTGGTTGGCCCGAATCATGGGTGATTTGGAGGGTATTTTGGCCAGGGACGGTGCATCACGTGTAAGTGATTACCATGTATCTCCATTCCCTTTTGTCCGATGATTCCACAATTATTGCTATCTTCTTGATGGTTCTACTTGCTCCTCCTGGAATTACTCCACGTCCTGAAGCTAACAGAAAAAATTAGGTAGGCATCCTGTGTATGCTAATAGTTTCCTAATTTTACATCTCTTCATGTCCAAGTATTGGAAACCTTTGAGACAGGCAAACACACCGCTGAATAAACTAACAAAAGGTGAAGAAGAAGGGAGTCTCATTGTACAAGCATGCCTTGGATGGGTCTACATGGCACTTGCCATTTTTTAAGTTTTTACGGCCTATATATTTCCAACCTTATGTCCTATGCTAGGAGGCAACATGGATCCCCCTCTGCCAATCACCGCCAAATTCTGTTTAGGTACTGATCCACATTGAAGGTTGTCTCCCATATGCTGCCTGGGCCTTCGACATCTGGGGTAAGTATAATGTTCTTCTTTTGTTTCCTCCTGCAAAAATTTATGATTCTCAACTGCTATTATTGCTCCTATCTTGGCCATTCTTGGATCTAAAGATGGTATTGGAATCAGTGAAGTGGTGGCTTACTGCTGCACTATAAAATACTAAATGGCAGTTGTCTCAAGAGGTGAATGAAGGTGCGACAAGAAGGCATACAGTCTGGGAAACAAGCCAAAGAAGCCTTACAGGGACAAAGGATATGAGGATCCATGATGTGAAGTGTACTACCAGCAAAGACCAGCTCAACCTTCATTTTGCTGAAGCACCGGTTCACTGTGAAATCTTGGACTCTAACATGATAGAGTCTGCGCAAGAATCGTCATGCGATCAAATATAATATCCGGTGGCAAACATGTGATGCAGATCTCTTCATTCAAGATCAGCCAAACAAAAGAAGCCGGATTTTTTTATTTGGTAATTTTGAGGAGTGGGATTATTTGTTGTTATGATACGTATGTTACGGAACCGGAGAGGTGAACTTGGTTGTTTATTCAACATGTTTGACCCGTCGTCATGTGCAGGCAGACTGAAGAAAATAGTATTTTTTTAATCATCCTGGCATTTGAATGAAGGCGGAGCGGTAGAGTTCGCTATCATGCAGAAATGAAACTTGGAACGGCAATCTTTGACCCAAGATTGTATAAATTCTTTTGCAGGTGATTGGAGCAAAAGTATAAAATGAGAACCTAGGGTAAATTGATAACAAATAGTCTAAGTCTGCTTCAAATACGGACCAAAAAGAATAATGTCAGCATAAAATGCTTCTAGGTCTATGTAGGACATGAATGACCAAGAAAATTAATGGCAGCAGGTGATAAGCAGCAGAAACAAAAATGGAAGCAATCACTGCTTTGAAATAGGCAATACGTTTTTAACCCCCTCGTTGACTGCGGTGATATCCTCAATGGTTGGTAGAACAGCACAAGAGATGCGGTAGTATCCTCAACGATTGGTAGAACAGCACGAGAGATGCGTCACAGGCTTGTTGGTTTGATTAAAACCGGAGGATGTTGTGGACCAAGCATATGGTGAGGAGTTGCTGTGCTGGTTGTGATGGGTTAGTAGCAGAACCTAATAGAAAGAACTACTACTTTCAAATAACATGGGAGAAAATGTGTCATCAAACAAGTCTAGTAGTCTACGTCTTTCAATAGCATTCTCATTGCCTCAGCTGTTAAGACACAAATTCACTTTTTAAGAGGATGTACAAGAGCAAATCAAACCAAATATTTGTGACACAAATTTACCTTTTTACAAAATGTAACAGCAATTGACTCACAGATAAATGCATAGAACATATAAAATGGTACTATATATCCTTTCAACCGACACCCACCATTCTTGAATACCACCATTTATAACCCCTCGCATTTAAAATGTTCCACACTGTCGTGTTAAAAATATGCTACTTAAGAAATGTTACTTGAGAACATAATAGATGAATTTTGATTGAAATGTTTATTCTTATTTTTAGATATTGTACATAGTGACAATTTAGTATTTATATATGTATCCAACAAGTCATATTGGATATCCTTCCAAAAGGGATGCATGACCATGAATAATTTAGTTAGACAATGTGCAACTAATTTATCAATGGAACCTCCAACCCAAGTGACAAGCTGTCCAGAAACAAGATGAGGACAGCTTGCATTAGCAAATGTCTTCTTCAAATAATGGAAGCAATCAAAGCATTACCCATCTTGGTTCCACTTGCTGCCATTCTCATGCTTTAAAATACCAATCACTTACCATTATAGAACCAGAAACCTGAAGGTCATTCATCATACAACCCCAGTGGTAAGCTTGAACACTTTTAACTAGGACTGTTCGTAATTCAATTTCAACAGGAAACCGGTCCGAAACAATCCGAAAAACCGAACCAAATATAGTTCTGTTCAATTTTTATTTTCAAAAATTTTGATTTTTGATTCAGTTGGTTAAAAACCAAAAAATTCAAAAATGAAATCGAAACCATAGTCCGGTCAACTTTATGAAACCGCGTCATTTATACTTCTTCCTTTAATCGATTTCGATTGAGGCCAACTAAAAATGCTAAAACATGATACCTTTACTCGATTGCTCTACTTCTTCTCTTTTTCTGACATCTGCTCCCGCTAGCTAGCATCTAGTGAACAGAGAACAAGAAAAACTTATGTCATGGAGTCGTGACGAATGGAGGTGAAAGATCGGCCACTTGCAGTCACATGATTTTGCTATCTTTTTTTTTTTTCCTTCCTACTTAAAAACGGTGGCTGACGCATGAGTTTGCTATTTTTTCTTTTTTTTTTTGCCTTCCAATTTACACTACGATAATATCATTACATCATGAAATTTTCTCGACAAATATTTCTATTTAATTTTTTAATTTTTTATTTTTTATTTTTACATATAAATTAATTTAAATCATTTATTTTTTTAAAAAAAAAATTTATTATTTTGGAATCGCATTATCTTATGAAACGTCTAGTGGTCCAAGTAATAATCAGACCTGCTATCGACTGAAAATTATCTTAGTATTTTGTTCAACATTTTTTTTTTATTTTCTAAAATATCTTATGTATATTTTTTATTCTTTGTGCTAATGGGTTATGCCTATATATCCTCTCACCTCAATATTTTTATTTGATTGTTCCTCAGCAAATAGTAGTTGGACGATCAGGAATCCCATATCATATAATTATTCTTTTTATTTGAATGTTCTTATCTACCTGTTTACTCATAGTGGCTTGATATAATTATTTAACTTTTTTTTTGTCACTAGTGTAGACAATTGATCGAAGAGTTGTGGAGTTTAAGTTCTTTAATTAAATTAATTATGGATAGAAAGAGCTACAACCATAAATATATCAACTGAAAACTCTTGCAATGTGAGTATATCAATTCAAAATAATAATTACTTGATTGTTTGTGAAGTCAAATACATGACTGCTTATGTATTATTTTTGCTTGAATTTTTATTAGATGTCCGAGTTTTCAGATAAACCAATTGAATTTTTCTCTTTCACTGATATTGATGAGTTGGAGGATGAGTGTCTAGCTTATACATAGTCAAGTACACAACCTGATCCTTGTACACAGCCCAGTATATAGACCGGTACTAGTAATGTTGCTATGGAAGAAAGTAGGAAAACCAAGAGAAAGCTGGCACCGAGGGTAGATTGCTGGAATCACTTCAAAAAAATAAGAAATGATAAAGGAGAGATCAGGACGAAGTGTAATTACTGTCTAGCAGAGTATGCAACTAATCTCATTATAAATAGCACAACTAATTTGAAGAGACATGTGCTCGAGTGTCTAAGGAATCCTGACAATAAAAAAGGTAAGCCCAAAATAATACAGATAGAATTAAATCTTCAATTTACTGAGAAGGATGGAGAAGGCAGTGTAGGTTACTGGAGGTTCAATCAGGATGCAGCTAGATAAGCTCTGTGTACAATGATTATCATAGATGAGCTCCCATTTAGATTTGTAGAGAAGCCGAGGTTCAAGCAATTCATGTCAATTTTATGTCCTAAATTTCACATTCTTTCAAGAATCACTATGGCACGGGACTGCTACAATCTTTATGTGGATGAGCAAAAAAATTAAAGAATTATTTTAGAATCTTTTGCTAAAGAGTTTGTATCACCACTGATACTTAGATCTCCATCCAGAGGATCAATTATATGTGTCTCACAGCTCAATATGTTGATAAGGACTGAAAATTGTAAAAGAAAATCTTAAACTTTTATCCAATTTCTAGTCACAAGGGCAAGAATATAGATAAAGCTATTGAGACTTGCTTGATGGAGTGGGGTCTAGATTCTAAACTCATGATAGTGATTGTTGACAATACAAGTTCGAATAATGTTACTTGTGGATACCTCAAGAGGAAACTTAGCCAGAAGAAGAGTTGTGTAAGTAATGGAAAGTATTTACATATGAGATGCATTACTCATTGTTGGGGATAAATCCCGCTCCTGCCGAAATTCAGTTCGATGTACAGCCTAATGCGGTCGATAGCCACGAAAGAGCTTCAGCGAACGAATCTTAGCTGAACTCCTTCATCCGACCGAACTCCTCAGCAGTCAAGCTTCAGTCGGACTCCCGCGAGAGCCGAACTTTCTTCGCCCTCTTCCAGCCAGACACCTGCAGGAGCAAAACTTCCTCCAAGCTTCCCCTTTAGTTGGACTTCTTCAAGAGCTGGACTCCTCCCAGACATCCCCTTCGATCGGCCGAACTCCTCAGCAGTCGAGCTCCTTCCGAACTCCCCAATGATCAAGCCTTAGCCTCACTCCTCCAGTCAGATGCCTACGGGAGCCGAACTCCTTCCGAGCTTTCCCTTCAGGAGTCCGAACTCCTTTGGAATCGATATATGCCAAAGTCCACTAATCAATGCCTGCTTTCTCAGAACCACGACTATTAAATCTGGACGAACGATCACCATCAGTCTGCCATAGGCGATGCTACAAG
Source organism: Cocos nucifera (assembly GCA_006176705.1). NCBI lineage: Eukaryota > Viridiplantae > Streptophyta > Magnoliopsida > Arecales > Arecaceae > Cocos > Cocos nucifera. Next base: position 1,484,636 of record QRFJ01000476.1, on the reverse strand, counting down.
CCGGGTCCTCCTCCGTGACTGACTCCGTCAGACCTCAAGCAGCCCATCACTATCGGATGGTATGGCTATCACTATCGGTCTAACGATACCATCCTCTTTGCATCAAATTTGGTGTAGTCTCGAGCGGTTCGCCATCAAGCAGCTGCAGCTATCACCATCAAGCTCCACCTATAAAAAAAGACCCTCCAGATACGCTAACTCTGGGCTCTAAGCTCTCCTCTCCTTCTCTAAACTTTGCCGAACTCATTCCAGAGCACTCCATATCTATTAGCCAGAAGAGCTGACTTGATCGTCGGAGGGTCCTGCCGGAGCCACCCTTCATCGGCTCTGGATGGGACTTTATTTTGCAGGTTTTGATGGCAATCTCATCCACCTCCACTCCAGTTGGATCCAACGATGATCAGATTCTACACTAACAGATTTGGCGTTAGAAAAAGGATGCCTCTGTTCTTAAGATGTTCTTGAGGCCCCCTTGTTCTTAAAGGAGTGCTCAATGACGATCTTTCTCTAGAGATCTTCCTCCTTCCTCTCCAGAGTTCTTTCCTAAGAGAAAATGCCCCCAAGGAGAGCTTCGACCCGACGACCGACGGTCTCCGCAGTCCAATCCCATTCAGATCCATCTGCTCGTACTTCAGTCCCAGCAACTCAGGTTCCATCTGTACCCACGGTAGATGTAGAGCAGTTCAACCTGCTTGTCCGACAAGTTCGAAGCCTCATGGAGACAATGCAGGTCATGCAGCAGCCTCCGATGGTGACTCCATCAGAAAATCCACTATCAGGATGTTAAAAATCAGCCCCAAAAAAGAGTACTCGGATCGACGTACCCATCATCCCTCGAAAAAAAAAATAGAGAGTAGAGGATCCATGTTCGGATCATGATTCTTCTCTGAAGGAGACCTTCCCCATTTGTAGTTGGAAGCCCCCCAAGATCTGCAATCAAGACGATGCCTTCGATCACAGACTATGGGAGATGGACCGACGGATTGAAGAGCTCAGCCACGTCGCCCTGGCTCATCATGCCGATGTCCGCATCGATCCTCCTTTCTTTCTTTGAATTATGCAAAAGTCCATCCCACCGAACTTTGAGCTTCCTCAATTCGAAAGCTACGATGGAACTTCTGATCCAGTTGATCATCTAAAGGCCTTCCGGACCATGATGCTACTCCATAGTGCTTCAAATGCCATACTGTGTCGAGCCTTTCCATCTATCTTAAAGGGAGTAGCTAGAAATTAGTACTCGATGTTGAAGTCGAATGCGATCTTCTTTTTTGACCAGATGAGCCATTAGTTCGTGGCCCACTTCATCAGCAGTCGATGTCCGTGTCGAAGTTTGAATTTTCTGATGAATGTCAAGCAGAAGCAGGAGGAATCCATCCGGGCTTACATCATCCAATTTAACGCCGCGGCATTGGAGGTCTAGGACCTGGACCAGTCCGTTGCAATAGCTGTGCTCAAGGGCGGCCTTCAGAAGAATGACTTGTTGTTCTCCCTGGAGAAGAAATATCCCAGGGACTTCACTGATCTACTGGCTCAAATCGAAGATTATGCCTGAACTGAAGAGGCCTTCAGGGCCAAGGACGATGAAGGAAAGCCGAGTGAAGCTCGATCATGTTTCTGGACTCTCGCTTGGGCTCGAGAGCGTGAAAGCCCCAACAAAGATTTCATAGAAGGACGGAATGAAGTTCGGCGTAAGCGAGACCGCCGAACTCTCCCTCGAGCTCGTCACCAAAGAAGTCCCGACAAAGGGGCATGAAGTTCTCCCGCAGACAGTTTCACAGGAGGGTGGAATGAAGTTCGGCATAAGCGAAGCCGTCGAACTCCCCCTCGAGCTCGCCACCAAGGAAGCCCCACAAAGATTTTACAGAAGGGTGGAATGAAGTTCGACGTAAGCGAGGGCCGCCGAACTCCCCCTCGAGCTCATCACCAAGGAAGTTCCGACAAATGTTTCACAGGAGGGCGGAATGAAGTTCAGCATAAGTGAGACCATCGAACTCTCCCTCGAGCTCGTCATCAAGGAAGCCCCGACAAAGGGGCATGAAATTCTCCCGCAGGTTTCACAAGAGGATGAAATGAAGTTCGGTCGCGTTTATGACCTCTCCAGTGCAAGCAAGGCCCGAACACCTTGAGCTCATCATCAAGGAAGCCTTGGTGAAAGGGCGCAAAGAAGTCCTCCCCCTAGAAGATAGAACTACTATTGAGGAAGGAACGGCAAGGAGGTCGGCCTCCTCCCGGCATCATAGACGCTATCTCCGAGATTTGGTACTTCGGTGGGCTATCATCTTCCAGCAATAAAGCCAAGAGAAGCTTGCTCCACATTGAGAAGGCTAGCATGAGATAGAAAAAGTCATCCGGCCCAGGACTTACTGCCCGAGAAAATTCAGAGGAACAATGCCCCCACGATCCTAAATTGGGGATGTGCTGCGAGTAACTTTTCCTCGGTAAAATTCTTTTCTTTCAATAATATTATTTCTGGATACAAAAAACTATGTGATGATAGAAAAGAGATAGTCAATAGTTGCCGTGTTAGAAACAGGAGGAGAACCTCATCCTAACACGAGCAGATCAAAGATCTTTAACCTCGACCGTAGGAGATAAGATCTTTTTCGAGGCAACCTCGACCGTAGGAGATAAGATCTCTACCTGAGGGTCCAGGACCGACTGGCAGTAGGAGACTTCAGATCTTCCCTGAGCCATGGTCGCCACAACTCGACTTAACGGACATAGCATCTGCCTCGCAGAGACACGCAATCGAGCATCAATCAACAACCTCCGCACCGTGGAAGCATTAAGATCGTCCCACTGAGGGATCTGGACCAAACCCCGGCTGTAAGAGATAAGATCTCCTCACCGAGCAGAGTCCGGGCCAACCTCGATTGCAGACAAGATCTCCCCTGAGGGTCTGGACCAACCTCGGCTGTAAGAGATAAGTCTCTCGAGTCCGGGCCAACCTCGATTGCAGAAGATAAATCTTCCTCGAGGTAACCTGGCTATAGGAGATAAGATCTCTCCCGAGCACACCGCATCAACCTCAACTGTAGGAGATAAGATCTTTCCGAGCGTCCGGACCAACCTCGACTGCAGGAGATAAGATCTCTTCTGAGGTGATCTCAGCTGCAGGAGATAAGATCTCCTCCGAGCTCCGCATCAACCTTAGTTGTAGGAGAAAATCTCCTCCAAAGCACCTCAGCTATAGGAGATAAGATCTCCTTTCCAGACCAACCTGGCAGAGATGCAACGAGTTCAGTCTCTCGAGCGTCCGCATCAACCTCGCCGCAGGAAAAGATCTCCTCCGAGGCAACCTCACTGTAGGAGATAAGATCTCTTCAAGCGTCCGAAGCCAACCTCGACTGTAGGAGATCAGATCTCTCCGAGCATCCGCATCAACCTCGACCGCAGGAGATAAGATCTCCCCCGAGGCAACCTCGATTGTAGGAGATAGATCTCCCTGAGGCAACCTCAGTTGTAGGAGATAGATTTTCTCGACGTTCTACATCAATCTCGACCGTAAGAGATAATATCTTTCCCGAAGCAACCTCGGCTATAGGAGATAGGATCTCCCCTGAGTGTCCGAACCAACCTCGGCTGTAAGTGATAAGATCTCCCTTGAGGCAACCTCAACTATAAGAGATAAGATCTCCCCTGAGCGCCCGCATCAACCTCGGCCGCAGAGATAAGATCTCTCTCGGGGCAAACCTCGATCGTAGGAGATAAGATCTCCTCGAGCATCCGAGCCGATCTCGACTGTAGAAGATAAGATCTCCTCCGAGCACCCACAACAACCTCGATAGTAGGAGATAGATCTCTTCCCGAGGGTCAAGGCCGACATCGACTACAGGAGATAAGATCTCCCGAGCGCCCCAACAACCTCGATCGTAGAAGATAAGATCTCCTCCAGCGTACGGGCCGACCTCGATTGTAGGAGATAGACTCCCCCGAGGTCCGCACAACCTCGGCCACAGGAGATAAGATCTCTCCAAGGGTCCGGGCCGACCTCAGCTGCAGGAGATAAGATCTCCCCGAGCACCCACAGCAACCTCGACCGCAGAAGATAAGATCTCTCTCGAGGCAACCTCGACTGTAGGAGATAAGATCTCCCCCGAGGATCCAGGCCAACCACAACTGTAGGAGATAAGAATCTCCTCCGAGCATCCGTATCAACGTCGCTGCAGGAGATAAGATCTCTTTCAAGCTTCTGAGGCAACCTTGGCTATAGGAGATAAGATCTCCTCCGAGGGTCCACAGCAACCTTGGCCGCAGGAGATAAGATCTCCTTCGAGGGTCCGGGTCGACCTCGGCCAGAGATATATCTCTTTCGTACGATCGAGACAACCTCAGCCAGAGATAAGATCGAAGATAACCTCGCCTTGAGATAAGATCTCTTTCGAGCGACCGCATCAACCTCGATCAGAGATCAGATCTCTTCTGAGCGCCCGTATTAACCACGGCTACAAAAAAGGAGATCTCCCCCGAGTCAGTCTCGACTGCTGGAGATAGTATCATCTCCGAGGAGCTCAACCTCCGACCTCGACCGTAGGAGACGAGATCTACTTTAACCTCGACTGGAGATGAGATCTCTCCCAGACTTCAACTTTAACATCAACTTTGACTGAAGATGAGATCTCCCCCCTCTGAGCTTCAACCTGAACCAGCATGGAGTTCAGAAGAGGACTTCGGCAGTCACTTTTTTTTGCACTCTCTTTCTTCGAGTTTCGAACTCGGGAGTGGGAGGAACTATTGTTGGGGATAAACCCCGCTCCTGCTGAAGTCTAGTTTGATGCACAGCCTAATGCGGTCGGTAGCCACGGAAGAGCTTCAATTGATGGATCTTAGCTGAACTCCTTCATACGGTCAAACTCCTCAGCAGTCGAGCTTCAGTTAGACTCCCACGAGAGCCAAACTTCCTCCATGCTCTTTCAGCCAGATGCCTGCAGAAGCTGAACTCCCTCCAAGCTTCCCCTTCGATCGGACTTCTTGAAGAGCCAGACTCCTCCCAGACATCCCCTTCGACCGATCGGACTCCTCAGCGGTCGAGCTCCTTTCGAACTCCTCAGTGATCGAGCCTTAGCCACACTCCTCCAGTCAAACGCCTGCGAGAGCCAAACTCCTTCCGAGCTTTTTCTTCAAGAGTCCGAACTTCTTTGGAATCGATATATACCGAAGTCCATCAATCAATGCCTACTTTCTCAAAATCACGATTATTAAATCTAGATGAATGGTCACCATCAGTCTACCATAGATGATGCTACAGACGGTGCCTCCCTCCATAACTGACTCCGCCAAACCTCGAGCAGCCCACCACTATCAGACGGTATGGCTGTCACTATCGATCTATCGATACCATCCTCTTCGCATCAAATCTGGTGCAGCCTCGAGCAACCCACCATCAGGCAGCTGCAGCTATCACCATCAAGCTCCGCCTATAAAAAGGATCCTCCAGATATGCTAACTCTGAGCTCTAAGCTCTCCTCTCCTTCTTTAAATTCTGTCGAACTCATTTCAGAGCACTCCATATCTATTAGCCAGAAGAGCTGACTTGATCATCAGAGGGTCCTGTCGGAGCCACCCTCCACCGGCTTCGGATAGGACTTTATTTTGTAGGTCCCGACGGCGACCTCGTCCACCTCCACTTCAGCTGGATCCAGCGACGATCAGATTCTGCACCAACACTCATATTGTTAATTTGGTGGTATGAGATGGCTTGAAGAAAGTGGGGCAGTTTGTTCAGCATGTTCAGGATACAGTCAAATATGTGAAGCAATCTCCTACAAGATTGCAAAGATTTAGAAAATATGTTGAGAAAGAGAAGATAAAGAGTAATGCCATGTTATCTCTTAATGTGAGCACTAGGTGGAACTCCACATATCTAATATTAAACACTACTCAGAAGTTTGAGAGAGCATTTGAGAGATTTGCTGATGAGGATGCATTCTTTAGGTTAGAAAGTGGTTTTGATCTTGGGATGCCAGTTGAAGAGGATTGGAATGTTGTGAGACGATTGGTGATCTTCTTAGAGTGCTTTTATTTAGTAACCAACCGAGTTTCAAGCACATTATATGTCACTTCTAATAGGTTCTTTTTTGAAGTTGGAGAACTTCAAACCTAATTGAACTAAATAACAAAAGATAGTGACCTTGAGTTCAAATTAATGGCTGAAAGGATGAAAGCTAAGTTTGACAAGTTTTGGGAGAATATTGATAAGATGAATAAGTTGATATACATTGCAATTCTTCTTGATCCTAGATGCAAGATAGTCAGTTTGGCATTAGCTCTCTAGGAAATATATGGTAAAGAAAAGACCAATGACTTGGTGCATCTAGTAAAGAAAACCTCATTCAATTTGTTTGAAGAGTACAAACAAATGTATGCTCCAGCCACTGAACAATGCAATGGAAGTGGTGGGAGTGGAGTAATGGCTTCCAACTTTTTATCTCATGGGAAAAATAAATTTGATCTAGAAAGGATAGTGTTGGTGCAGAATCTGGTTGACGCTAGATCGAGCTGGAGTCGAGGAAGATGAGGTCGCCGCTGGTGATCTGCAAAATAAAGTTTCGTCCGAAGTCGGTGGTGGTGGCTCCGACAGAATTCTCCGATGATCAAGTCAGCTCTTCTAGCCAACATAAATAGAGTGCTTAGGAAAGAGTTCGATAGAATTTTAGAAAAGAGAAGAGAACTTAGAAAAAACATATCTAGAGGGTCCCTTTTTATAAACGGAGTCTGAAGCAGATTGATGATAATAGCCATACCATCCGATAGTGGGCCACATGGGGTTTACTATGGAGAGAGAGGTATCGTCAGACTGATAATGATAGCTATACCGTCTGATCGTGGGCTACATGAGATTTGTTACGAAGAGAGAGGTATTGCCAGATCGATAATGGCAGCCATGCCGTCTGATGAAAGCATGCATTTGAAGTCCGACTGAGCTGGAGAAGTCCAACTGTAAGAGTAATCCAAAAAGATGTCGACTCCTGGAGGAATTCGACTGAAGAAAAAATCCAAAAGAAGTTCGACTCCTGGAGGAGTCCGACTATAGAAGCAATCCAAAAGAAGTTTGGCTCTTGAAGGAATCCGACTGAAGAAGAATTTTGGAAAAAGTTCGGCTCCTGAAGGAACTTGACTGAAGAAGATGTCTAGATGAAGTTGGGCTCTTGGAGGAATCCGATTAAAGAAGATGTTCGGAAGGAGTTCGGCTTCTGGAGAAACTTGATCGAAGGAGGAATCTAGAAGGAGTTCGACTCCTGGAAGAACTTGACTGAAGGAGATGTTCGGAAGGAGTTCGGCTTCTGGCGGAACTTGATTGAAGGAAAAATTTGAAAGAAGTTTGACTCCTAGAGCAACTTGACTGAAGGAGATGTCCGAAAGAAGTTTGGCTCCTAGAGAAATTCAACTGAAGAAAAAGTTTGAAAGGAGTTTGGCTCTTGGAGGAATCCTACTGAAGAATAAATTTGAAAGGGGTTTGGCTCCTAGAGAAACTTGACTAAAGAAGAAATTTCGAAAAGAAGTTCGGCTCCTGAAGAAATCTGACTGAAGAAAATTTGGAAGGTTTGGCTCCTGTAGAAATTTGACTAAAGGAGGAGTTCAGAAGGAGTTCGGCTTCTAAAGAAACTTGATCGAAGGAGGAATCTAGAAGAAGTTTGGCTCCTAGAGGAACTTGATTGAAAAAAAAATTTGAAAGAAGTTTGGCTCCTAAAGGAATCTGACTCAAGAAAAAATTCGAAAGAAGTTCGACTTCTGTAGAAATCTGACTGAAGGAGTCTAGAAGGAGTTCGGCTCCTTAAAGAATCCGAAAAGGATTCGGCTCCTGGAAGAACTTGACTGAAGGAGAAATTCGGAAGAAGTTCGGCTCCTGAAGGAATCCGACTGAAGAAGAAATTCGGAAGGAGTTCGGCTCCTATAAAAATTTGGAAGGAGTTCAGCTCCTATAGAAATCCAAAAGTTTGACTCCTGGAAGAACTTGACCGAAGAAAGAATCTGGAAGGAGTTTGACTCCTAAAGAAACTTGACCGAAGGAGGAATCTAGAAGGAGTTCAACTTCTGGAGGAACTTGACTGAAAGAGATATTCGAAAGGAGTTTGGTTCTTGGAGGAACTTGATCGAAGGAGGAATCTGGAAGGAGTTTAGCTCTTGGAGGAACTTGATGGAAGGAGAAATCTAGAAGAAGTTCGGTGCCTGAAGAAATCTAACTGAAGAAAAAATTTGGAAGAAGTTTGGCTCTTAGAGGACTCTGACTGTAGGAGCAATCCAAAAGGAGTTTGGCTCCTGAAGGAATCCAATTAAAGGAAAATTCTGAAAGAAGTTCGGCTCCTGAAGGAACTTGACTGAAGAAGATGTCCGAATGGAGTTCGGCTCCTGAAGGAATCCAACTGAAGGAGATGTCTGAAAGGAGTTCGGCTCTTGGAGGAACTTGATCGAAGGAGGAATCTAGAAGGAGTTTGGCTCCTGAAGGAACTTGATTGAAGGAGATGTCCAAAAGGAGTTTGACTCTTAGAGGAACTTGATCGAAGGAGGAATCTGGAAGGAGTTCGACTCCTGAAGAAACTTGACTGAAGGAGAAGTCCAAAAGGAGTTCGGCTCCTAGAGGAATCTGACCGAAGGATAAATCTAGAAGGGATTCGGCTTCTAAAGGAACTTAACTGAAGGAAAAATTCAGAAAAAGTTTGGCTCCTAGAGGAATTCGATTGAAGGAAAAATCTAGAAGGAGTTCGGCTTCTGTAGAAATTTGACTGAAGGACGAGTTCAGAAGGAGTTCGGCTTCTGGACAAACTTGACTGAAGGAGGAATCTTTAAGGAGTTTGACTCCTGAAGGAATCTAATTGAAGGAGAAATCTGGAAGAAGTTCAACTCTTGTAAGAATTCGACTGAAGGAGAAATTCAGAAGGAGTTCAGCTCCTGTAGAAATCTAACCAAAGGAGATGTCTAAAAGGAGTTTGGCTTCTGAAGAAGCCCAACCGAAGGAGAAGTCTAGGAGGAGTCTGACTCTTGGAGGAGTTCGATGAAAATTTGACCGCTGGGAGAGTTTGAGAGGGGTTCGATCGATGGTGGAGTTTGGCAGGAGTTCGATCGGCTGAAGAAGTTCGACTAAGATTTGGCCGTTGGAGGAGAATTTTCGATCAAAGCTCTTCCATGATTACCAATTGCATTAGGCTAAGCATCAGGCTGGACTTCTTGGGAAGAGGGGTTTATCCCCAACAATAGTCCTCCTACTCCCGAGTTCAAAATTCGAAGGAAGAGAGTACAAAAAAGATAATTGTCAAAGTCCTTTTTCGGACTCTGTATCTGTTGAGGTTGAAACTTGGGGGACATCTTGTCTCTAGCCGAGGTTGATGTTGAAGTGGAAGCTCTGAGAAGATATTCTCTTCAATCGAGATTGAAAAAATTTTTGTCTTCTATTGATGTTGCGGTTGAGACTCGGGGGAGATCTTGTCTCCAGCCGAGGTTGACGTTAAAGTTGAAGCTTGGGAGAGATCTTGTCTCCAGTCGAGATTGACGTTGAAGTTAGAGCTTGGAGGAGATCTTGTCTCCAGCTGAGGTTGATGTTGAAGTTGAAGCTCGAAAGAGATCTTGTCTCCAATCGAGATTGAAGGAGATCTTATCTCCTATTGTTGTTGGGCACAATAGGACTGTTATCGGGGCCTCTCCACTCACCCGATCTAAAATGAACGAGGCCTTCGACTTTGCTCACGTTAGGACAAGATTCTTCTTCTATTTCTAATGGACTGTGGGGGCACATAAGGGCTGTTGTCAAGGCCTCTCTCCCCATCTCGTCTAAAATGAACGAGGCCTTCGACTTTGCTCATGTTAGGATGAGGTTCTCCTCCTATTTTTAACAGATTGTGGGAGCATATAAGGACCGTTGTCAGGACCTCCCCCATCTCATCTAAAATGAACGAGGCTTTCGATTTTGCTCACATTAGGATGAGGTTCTCCTTCTATTCCTAACGAACTGTGGGAGCACATAAGGATCGTCGTCAGGACTTCTCTCCCCATCTCGTCTAAAATGAACAAGGCCTTCGACTTTGCTCATGTTAGGACGAGGTTCTCCTCCTGTTCCTAATGTGGCCACTATTAATTGCTTTTTCTTGTCATCACAGTTTTTGCACCTAGAAATAATAATGTTGAAATAAAGAAGTTTTATTGAAGAAAAATTATTGGTAGTACATCCTCAAATTTTTTGAGTTCCAAGGTCGTGGGAGCGCAGTTCCTCCGAGCTCCTTCAGACGATAAGTTTCGAGCCGGACGACCTCCACCACTTCAAACGGATCTTCCCAATTTGGAACAAGCTTTTTCTGACTCTGAGGCTGAGAGATGGCGGCTCACCAAAGCACTAAGTCCTCCACTCTGAATATTTTACTTCTGACTCCGGAGTTATAGTATCGGGCCATCCTTCGTCTATAGTCCGCCATTCGAACTTGGACTTTCTTCCTTTTTTCTTTCAGTAGATCGAGATTAACTCTAAGGTTCTATGGGTTGTACTGCTCGTTGAAGGCCACGACCCATGCTGACGGGAGTTTAAACTCGATTGGAATGACTGTCTTTGTTCCAAAGGCCAAGGTGAATGGCATTTTTTCAGTCGGCAGCCTTTAAGTAGTTCGGTATGCCCAGAGGACGTGGTAAAGTTCGTCCACCCAGGCCTTCTTTACTCTATCGAGCCTTATCTTGATGTCTTACAGCAAAGTCCGGTTGGTCACTTCAACTTCTCTATTTGCCTGTGGATGAGCTACCGATGTGAAGTGATGGAAGATGTTTAGATCTTCGCAGAACTCGACGAACCTCATTCCAGCGAACTGTCGTCCATTATCTATTATGAGAGTTCAAGGCAGACCGAACCGACAGACTATTGACTTTTAGATGAAGTTCTGTACCTTAACCTCGGTAATTTTTGCTAGTGGTTTAGCTTCAACCCATTTGGTGAAGTAGTCGATCGTGACCAAGAGGAACTTTCACTGCTCAGATGCTATCGAAAAGGGGCCAAATATGTCCATTCTCCACTACATAAATGGCCAAGGTGTGCTTAGCAAAGTAAGCTCGGAGGCTAGCTGTCTTTATATGTTTGCATTCTTCTGACAGTGGTCATATTTTTTGACATACTCGATATAATCATGATATAAGATCGGCCAATAGTACCTTTACCAAAGTAGGTTTTATGATAGGGACCTAGCTCCTACGTGACTTTCATAAATTTTTTCATGCACCTCCCATAATGCGAAGTCGACCTCTGAAGATCGGAGACATCTCAGTAGCGGTAGCAAATACAATCTCTTATACAACTTGTCCTCATACAAAACATACCGAGAGGCTTGATTCTTGAGTTTCTGAGCTTCTTTTGGATCATAAGGAAGAACTCCCTCCTTATGGTAGGCAACCAACGGGTCCATCCAGCTCAGCTCAAGCTCCGTCTGCATAACGATCTGTGATTTCTTTAAGCTTGGACATTTTAGAGTCTAAAAAAATACTTCTTTGGATAGGTCGAATAGGGCTGAAGTAGTCAATTTAGAGAGAAGGTCGGCTCTTATATTTTCTATCCTCAAAATCTATCGAATGCCAAAACTGCCAAAGATCGGAGTCAAATCTTTTACTTTCTTCAGGTATTTCATCATACTTTCCTTCCGCGCTTCGTAGTTGCTACTAACTTGGCCAACCACTAATTGAGAATCACTTTAGACTTGGAGCCGATCTATTTTTAACTCACTTGCTACTTTTAACCTAGCGATCAGCGCTTCATACTCAGCCCTATTATTAGTCGCAGGAAATTCGAAGCATAGCGCGTACTCAACGATGACTCTCTCGGGGCTGACTAAAACTAACCCCGCACCTGCTCCAACGGAGTTGGAAGAACCATCCATGTACAAAGCCCAAAAGCCTTCGAAAAGGTCGGCACTCTCTTTGGAGAGGCTCGATTGCGACAGCAGAGCACTAATCTCGTGGTACATTCTACTACAAAATCTATCAATATCTGGACTTTGATCGATGGCCGGAGTCAATAGTTGATGTCAAATTTCATGAGCTCAATTATCCATTTTGCGATTCTCCTGAAAGCATCCGTTTGATGAAGGACTATTTTTATTAGTTGATCCATGAGGACCATTATGGTATGCCCCTAAAAGTAAGATCGAAGTTTTTTGGCAGCAATTAGAAGAGAGTAAGTCAATTTTTCTAGCTTAGAGTACCTAATCTCTGCATCCCTCAAGACCCAACTTACGTAGTAGACCGATCGCTGCATCTTCGCTTCCTTCTTGATCAGGACTACTGCCAAGACCGTCGGAGAGATTGCTAGGTATAGAAATAATTCTCCTTTGGATTTGAGCTTTGCCAACAGTGGGGGTGAGCCGAGGTAGTTTTTAAGCTCCTCAAATGCCAGTTGGCACTCCATCATCCAATAGAAGTTTTTTGGTTACCTGAGAACTCAGAAGAAGGGCATGCATCGCTTGACCGATCTTGAGATGAAGCGATTTAGGGATGCCACTTTTTCAGTCAGATGCTGAACTTTTTTGATTATTTTTGAAGCAGCCATCTCCTAAATGGCTTAGATTTTCTCTAAATTTGCTTCAATCCCACATCTTGACACCATAAACCTCAGAAACTTTCTAGAGGTTCCACCAAAGGCGCACTTGATCGGATTCAACTTCATCTTGTGCTTTCTGAGTGCGCTGAAGGTCTCTTCGTGGTCGATGAGGTGGTTTATAGAAGCACAACTTTTGATGAGCATGTCATCTACGTACACCTCCATATTACGGTCGATCTGCTTCTTGAAGATCTTGTTGACTAGGCGCTGGTATGTTGTTCCTGCATTTTTAAGTCCAAAGGACATAACCCTATAACAATAAAGACCACGGTCAGTAACAAAAGTAGTTTTCTCCTCGTCCTCCAGCGCCATCCATATCTGATTATAACCAAAAAAGGCATCCATGAAGGTGAGAAGCTCATGGCCCGAGATTGTATCTATCAGTTGATCAATCCTGGATAGAGAGTAACTATCTTTTGAGCAGGTCTTGTTCAGCTTTTTGAAGTCTATACACATCCTCCACTTATTATTTGCCTTTTTGATGAGGACCATATTTGAGACTCAGATCGGATAGTTAACTTTTTGGATGAATCCAGCTTTGAAGAGCTTGCCTACTTCTGCGATTGCTTTCTGCCTCTCCGAAGCGTGGTTGCGCATCTTCTCTTTTATCGGCTGATACTTCGAATCAACGGCCAGCCGATGTTCCATAACCTCGGCATCAATTTCTGGCATATCCTCTAGGGCTCAGGCAAAGACGTCCGCATTTTTCCTAAGGAAGATAACAAATTACTTCCGAACTTCATCCCCCAAGTTAGAGCCGATCTGCATTGCGTGCTCCGCATTTCCATCATTTAAGGGCACAGATATGAGGTCCTTCATAGGCTCGTCCCGCTCCTTGGTGAGGTCATCATGGACATCCAGCCCATCAATAAGATAAGGATCGGACTGATCTTTCTTATGCAGAGCGATTGAGTAGTAATGCCTTGCCAGAGCTTGATCTCCCCTGATCTCTCCGATCTCGTAACTTGTTGAAAACTTCATCTTCAAATAATAAGTTGATACCACTGTCCGAAGTGCATTTAGACTAGGTCAGCCGAAAATAGCATTATAGGTAGATGGAGCCTTTACGACTAAAAAATTAATCTATGTCTTAGTCAGCTTCGGACGTTGTCCTACAATCACAGCCAAAATTATTATGCCCTCAACTAGTATGGCATCGCCAGTGAAGCCTACCAATGGGAAGTTCATAGGTCGTCCCAAGTGGTTATCGAGCAAGGACATTTTTAAGAAAGCATCATAAAATAAAACATCAATCGAGCTTTCATTATCTACCAAAATATGGCGTACATCATAGTCAGCAATATTTAAAGAGATTACAACCACGTCATTATGTGGAAACTAGACTCCTTGGGCATCTACTTTAGTGAAGGTTATGGGTTCTTCAATCCTTCGTCTCTTCACTGATCCCTCGGATCTGTCAGCCTCTTCTCGTCGAAGTTTCTTCGAGATCGTGTTGATGATGCCGAGAGTAGGCCAATCTCCTTGTTGTTCCTTTCCTCTTGGTGGTTCAGGCTGTGGTAATGCCCTTGGCCGATCTTTCCATCCTTCAAGCCAACGCCGTAGGAATCGACCGAGTCTGCCATACCTGATGAGCTCCTCGATCTTGTCTTAGAGCTGAATACACTCTTCAGTATCGTGACCATGGTCACGATGATAAAGACAGAACTTGTTAAGATTGCGCTTGCTGAGGTGAGTACGCATCATTTTTGGTCTCAATAGTTGCTCCCTGATTTTTATCAGTACTTAAATTTTTTAAGCATTGAAAGGGACGTAGTTGTAAAATCTTCGAAGGGAAGAACCCCGCCATGCCCTTCTATCGGGGCTTTCCTACCTCTAAGCCCGGAGAAGAGTTCAGGTTCGCTTGCCCTCAGAGGAAGTTCGGAAGCGCGGTCGAGCTTCACTCGACTTTTCTTTCTTAGCGGGCCGTCTGGCTCTCCGATTCACCGCTCACCAAAGGCTTCATCGTCCTTAGTCTTGAAGGCCTCTTCAGCTCGGGTATAACCTTCAGCCCGAGCTATCATATCGGCAAAATCTCTGGGGTACTTCTTTTTTAGGAAGAATAATAAATCATTCTTCTAGAGACCATCCTTAAGTGTAGCCATTGCGACTGATTGGTCCAAGTTTCGAACCTCCAATGCAGCAATATTAAATCGAATGACATAAGTTCGGATGGATTCTTCCTCCTACTTGATGTTCATCAAGAAATTCGAACCTCGATGCAGATGTCGGCTGCTGACGAAATGAACCACAAATTGATGGCTCATTTGATCAAAAAAAAAGATGGTACCTGACTTAAGTATCGAGTACCAATTCCTGATGGCTTTCTTGAGGGTAGATAAGAAAGTTTGGCACAAAATAGCATCTGATGCACTATATAGCAACATCATTATTCGGAAGGCCTCCAAGTGATTGATCGGATCGGTGGTTCCATCGTAACTCTCAAACTACAAGAGCTTGAAGTTCGTTGGAATTGATTCCTGCATAATCCTCTGAGAAAAAGGAGGGTCAGTACAAATATCATTATCGTGTGAGGAGAAAGTATGATGGAGCTCTTCAATTCGTCGGCTCATTTTTAGAAGCCTTTGATTTAGAAGATCTTCACGATCATTGCTCTTCAGAATTTTCTGATGGAACAGGTGTGAAGCTTTCTCCTGGATCAAGTCGTGGTCCAAGCAAGGGCCCTCCATCCTCTACTTTCCCTTTTCAGAGATCAAAGGTCGAGTAGCCCAAGTTGGCCTTTCCCAGATCGGTCCATGAGGCTTCGAAAAAGCCTACTCTGATTGAATCAGTATTGGGGCCTACCGATGTATGACCTACATTACCTCTGTGAGACTGCGAACCTGCTGGACCAGTAGGTTGAACTGCTCCGCATCCACCATGGCTACAAGTGGAGCCTAAGTTACCAAGGTTGAAGCAGGAGCGAATAGGTCTGGATGGGATCTGGCTGTAGAGACCGTTGATCGTCGAGTCAAGACTTTCTTAAGAGGCATTTTTTCTCAAAAAATAATCCTAGAGAGGAAGAAGAGAGATCGCTGCTGAGCACTCCTTTAAGAACAAGAGGATCTTGAGAACAGAGGATCCTTTCTCTAGCGTCAATTCTGTTGGTGCAGAATCTGATTGACATCGGATCGAGCTGAAGTCTAGAAAGATAAGGTCGCCATCGATGATCTGTAAAATAAAGTTCCATCCAGAGTCGATGGTGGTGGCTCCGGCAAAATCCTTCGATGATCAAGTCAGCTCTTCTGGCCAATAGAAATGGAGTACTCAGGAAAGAGTTTAGTAGAGTTTTGAAAAGGAGAAGAGAGCTTAGAGAAAATATATTTGGAGGATCTTTTTTTATAGACGAAGCCTATAGCAGATTGATGGTGACAGCCATACTGTCCGATAGTGGGCCACGTGGGGTTTGCTATGGAGAGAGAGGTATCGTCAAACTAATAATGATAGCCATACCATCTGATCGTAGGCTGCATGAGGTTTGTTATGGAGAGAGATATTGCCAGACCGATAATGGCAGCCATGTCATTTGATGGAAGCATGCATTTGGAGTCCGACTGAGCTAGAGAAGTCTAACTGTAAGAGTAATCTGAAAGGGGGTTGGCTCTTGGAGGAATCCAACTAAAGGAGAAATTTGGAAGAAGTTCGATTCCTGGAAGAGTCCGACTGTAGATGCAATCCGAAAGAAGTTTGACTCCTGGAGGAATACGACTGAAGAAGAATTCTGAAAGGAGTTCGGCTCCTGGAGGAATCCAACTAAAGAAGATGTTTGGAAGGAGTTTGGCTCCTAAAAGAACTTGATCGAAGGAGGAATCTGGAAAGAGTTCGACTCCTGGAGGAACTTGACTGAAGGAGATATCCGAAAGAAGTTCAGCTCTTGGAGGAACTTAACTGAAGGAGGAATCTATAAGGAGTTCGACTTCTGGAGGAACTTGACTGAAGAAGATGTCCAGAAGGAGTTTGGCTTCTGAAGGATTTCGACTGAAAGAGAAGTTCGGAAGAAGTTCGACTCTTGAAGGAATCCGACTGAAGGAGGCATTCGAAAGAAGTTCGGCTCCTGGAGGAATCCGACTGAAGAAAAAATTCGGAAGGAGTTCGGCTTCTATAGAAATCTGACTAAAGGAGGAGTTCATAAGGAGTTTGGCTCTTGGAGAAACTTGATCGAAGAAGAAATCTAGAAGGAGTTTGGCTCCTGGAGAAACTTGATTGAAGGAGAAATTTGGAAGGAGTTCGACTCCTGGAGAAATTCGACTGAAGAAAAAATTTGAAAGAAGTTCAGCTCCTGTAGAAATCCGACTGAAGAAGGAGTCCAAAAGGAGTTTGGCTCCTGGAGGAATCTAAAAGGGATTCGGCTCCTAGAGGAACTTGACTGAAGAAAAAATCTGAAAGAAGTTCGGCTCTTGAAGGAATCCGACTGAAGGAGAAATTCGAAAGGAGTTTGGCTCCTGTAGAAATTCGACTGAAGGAGGAGTCCAGAAGGAGTTTGGCTCCTAGAGAAACTTGACCGAAGGAGAAATCTGAAAGAAGTTTGGCTCCGAAGGAACTTGACTAAAGGAGATGTCCGGAAGAAGTTCGGCTCTTGAAGGAACTTGACTGAAGAAAAAATTTAGAAGAAGTTCGGCTCTTGGAGGAATCTAACTAAAGGAGAAATCCAGTAGGAGTTCTACTCCTGGAGGACTCCGACTGTAAGAGCAATCTGGAAGGAGTTTGGCTTCTAGAAGAATCCGACTGAAGAAGAATTTCGGAAGGAGTTCGGCTTTTGGAGGAACTTGACTGAAGAAAATATCCGGATGGAGTTCATCTCCCGGAGGAACTTGACCGAAGGAGGAATCTGGAAGGAGTTTGGCTCCTGGAGGAACTTGACCGAAGGAGGAATCTGAAAGGAGTTTGGCTTCTTAAGAAACTTGACTGAAGAAGATATTCGGAAGAAGTTTGGCTCCTAGAGAAATCTGACTGAAGGAGAAGTCCGAAAGGAGTTCGGCTCCTGGAGGAATCCGACTGAAGGATAAATTTGGAAGGGGTTCGGCTCCTGAAAGAACTTGACTGAATGAGGAATTCAGAAGGAGTTTGGCTCCTGGAGGAATCCGACTAAAGAAAAAATTTAGAAGGAGTTCGGATCCTATAGAAATCCAACTGAAGGAGGAGTCCAGAAGGAGTTCGGCTCCTATAGGAATCTGACTGAAGAAGAAATCCGAAAGAAGTTCGGCTCCTATAGAAATCCGGCCGAAAGAGATGTCTGGAAGGAGTCCAGCTCCTGGAGGAGTTCGGTAGGAATTCAACCACTGGAGGAGTTCAAGAGGGGTTCGGCTAATGGAGGAGTTCGACTGAGGCTCAGCTGTTGAGGAGTTCGATCGGCTGAAGAAGTTCGATTAAGGTTTGGCCACTGGAAGAGAATTTTCGATCGAAGCTCTTCCGTGATTATCAGTTGTATTTGGCTAAGCATCAAACTGGATTTCGATGGAAGCAAGATTTATTCTCAACAGATAGTGTCACAGCAATTGTAATAAAGGATTTTTAATACTGGAGAAAGTGCATTTATTAAGAATAACGATGAGAGGTATTTAAATGAAGCACTTGAAGATGATAGTGATCCAAACTTTGATTTATTGTCTTGGTAGAAGATCAATAGTATAAGATTTACCATACTTTTTGTTTAGCACGTGATATGTTAATAATGCCAATCTCCACAATTACTTTGGAGTCTATATTTAGTTATGGAGGATGTACCCTTAACCAATTCAGGAATTCTTTTAACTCCTAAGGTATTTTTCTAGTTAAGTAAATTTACTTTCTAGTTCTACTTGACTACTTCTATATTTATATAATTATTTATTATTTCTATCTCTACTTAGAAAATCATATATTTTTTAGATTTTTTTAGTATTCTTAAATTATTTTTTTTTTATTTTTATAAAATAAAGATAGTGCAAGCTATCATATGTATAAGATTGAATATGATCCATCACACGCATAATTAATGTTGAAGAAGATTTGAAAGAACTTGACAAATTTAAAAAAGATATTAATTTTGCTTCTTTGTAACCAATAATTATAAGTTTTTTTTTTATTAGTTAGTTATTTCTATTAATATTTATTGTTTGTTTCATTCTCATACTAATTTTGTATCATTTAATTTAAAAACTATAGGCTTTGAGAAGATTGGTATGGGATGTTGTTATTGATGTTTCCTAGATTAATAGCCTGAAGAAAGTAACCTCGTTACTCCTTTAATTATCTATTTTTTTTATTATTTATTATTAGGTTTCAAAAAAAAATTATCTACACCTATCATTAATATATATTTCTTTTTTTTGCTTGATCCTTATTGTGCCATTGTTCATTTTGAAGATTCAAGATAAGACATCCATTCATCATGCTATGCCAACGTGGAGCAAAACTTGTCTTTCTTTGCCTTGATAAATAATTACTAACTCTTATTTAAATTTATGTTGTTTACTATGTTGAGAACTTATTAATTACATGGATGGATGATTGGATATTTAGACTTGGTCTATTATTATAATTTGCTATGATGCTTGATTGCTTATTTATACTATAGATGATGTTGATTTTGATGCGTTATATTTTGCTTATTATCAATTTATCATTCATCAATTACTAATATACTATTACTTATCAACTATTGATTTTTAATATAACAAATTACGTCATCCAAATTGAAATGAGGATACCATGATTTCTCTTTTTTTTCCCAATAGCTGTTTTTGGGTGTAAAAATTTATTATATTATTTGGATTGTTACATCCTTAAGCATCCATAGAAGTTTGTTTATAATGTTTTTGGGCGTTCAAAGTTACTTCTGATCAAATAAGAACAGGTGAATTTTAACCCAATTGTCTTGATTTATCTGTATGCTTGGTAGAAAACTTAATCACATTGCTTCCCTTTTTATTTCTGATTGATATCTTGCATTTTGCATTAGGTGAGAAGATTACCTATTTTAAGTTCTCGTTCTCAAATTCGACCACAGCTTATTGTTTCTCCATAATGTATCAAATAGATAATTAAAAATATATATATATATAAAAAAACTGAATAACTAACTGAACCGAAATTTTCAGTTCGGGTAGAAAACTTGCATTCGAAGTATAGGCTTGTACGTGTGTCATAAACATGTTAGCAACAAAAAGCTTCCCCTTTTATTTCTGATTGATATCTTGCATCAGGTGAGAAGATTACCTATTTTAAGTTGTCGTTCTCAAATTCTACCGCAGCTTATTGTTTGTCTATATTATATCAAAAATAGATAATTTAAAGAAAATAAAAAAATAAAAAAACCGAGCCGAAATTTTCAATTCGGGTTCGGTTCGGTTCCGGTTCTTATTTTTCCATCGTTGGATAGAGATCGGTCCGGATCCAGTCAGTTCCTTACTTTTAACTGTTCAACATGGTAACAGAGATTCAGCAATTTTCAAGCCGTTGAATCGAACAACAATCAAAGAATCGCAACTTTCACAAGCTTTGCTCTCAAGCATATGCAGGCTTTGAACAGGTCCATCCGTCTGGTCTGTCACCATATCTAGAGCCAGTTTCCAAAAGCACAAGATGGAGGCACCCATGGGGGAACAAGCATGATTGAAATATTTTCATTGTGACCTCACAATGGATATATTAGAGAATCTTGGAATGCAGACTTTTTATCTTCAGCGATGATAACAAACCACTCAAACAGTTGAGTTCAAAACAATATTAAAGCAAAAATACTCCAAATCAAGTACATCTAACGCTCTCTTCGAGTTCTTTGGTAAAGACCATAGGCAAAGCAAGCACTCAAAATCAGACCTAACCACGTTGAGATTGGGGAACAAGATTAAATAATGAAGTATAAGTTACTTCTTTTCTTCCTTCTCTGCCTCCGCAGCCTTCTTCATCCTGGCACCCACTTGGCGTTGGTTCATCCGCTCGACACGAAGCTTGGCATAGGCCCTGAATGATTTCATCTCATCGGTGACCTTTACAAGCTCGACAGAAGGCTTCTCATGGACGATGGGCATGTACGGTCCCTGGACCTGGGTTGCAGTTGCAAGCTCCTCTGGTGCAGAATCACCAGCCTAACACAGAATAGACCATCAGCATGCCAAATACCTAAATGCAGCTGCATTCACAGTTGAAGAGAGATTACCTTAAACTTGCGTGCATGTCTTGGGAAGATAACTAATTTGGCCTTGTATGTTTTAAGTCTTTGGACATTCGCTTGGAGACCCTCCAGGGAACGGTTCTTTCGGCGGTGATCAACTGCGATTCCAATGGTAGGAGCGAGCTTTTTTGGAATACCTGCTGCCTGCATGGTTCAACTCATCTATAAACTGTCGAACAAATAATAGTATATTTTCCTAAGGCACAAATCTATATGTTAGGTGGAGTAATATGGTAAGGTCCATATTTTTCCACTCATCTAATTCTGAAGTCTAATTTATCACAAATATAAATACAAAAAGTACTCATGACCATCAAATCACCAGATTAATGACTCTCTGCATCAATTATATAATAGCTCCAGTGGAATAGGCAAAGGGATTCACTTTTCTCTACTAATCTGAACTTTGGAGAAGCTCATATCAGGTATTCTTAAGACAGAATCTTCGGTTCATGGTGAACTAGCTCCTTGACGGTAAATTAAGGTATCCCCTATTTATACATGAAATATGATTTCTACAAACTTGAGCAAGGGTTGAACAATATTTTTTTTCAACCAAATTCTTATAATGATTCTTAGAATGGAAACTGGCTGTACTCATTGTTTAGTCACAAATTCTGTCTTCGATTTATATAAGAATAGAATACTTTTCCTGCATTATGATAAAAGAAATGGTGAGGTTCTGTTTAAAAAGAGTTCATTTTGCTCCCTATATCATTTCACTTCCACCATTCCACAAGCCATTATGAGTCAAAAGTCAAAATTTACTTCAGGTATAAAGTATATCAATTGAAATGTTTGTATACTAGCCTACCCTTATGACTGCAAAGCAGCAACCCAGTCGCTCAACTACCAATAGCAGAAATTCAGGATGATTGGCATTCTTTGCAGCATTCTTCTTGATGAATTACCATCTCAAAAACTTTCAACAAGGAACATAATCAAAAAGGACTCAACCAGATAACTACCTTAAGCTCCTCCAGGGTAAAACCCCTGCCTGCTCTAGATTTCATATTGTACTTGAGGGTCTGACATTGAACAATGGGGCGGAGGGGTCCAGTAGTAGGACGTGGGAAAATCTTCACAGCCTTCTTCTGTCTAGCTGCAACAACAATATGACAATGCACAATATATAAGAAGGCAAAGACAACCCCAGAAAAATTTAAATACATTTGCCTTCATCACACACACACACACACACAGAGGGAGGGAGGAGGGGGGCCATAGAAAGAGAGTAAGTGTTCCCCACCAATGCGTCTTCTGGTTTTGCGAGCTGGTTGGTTGAACCAAGTCCTCACATAATTCTGCCAGTGCTTCTTGAAGTGCCCATTTGGCACAACATTGTTGTGTTTAACCATGACTCTTCACCTAAATAACAACATTAACGACAACAAATATTAACAATAATAACCAAACCATAAAGATATATGTCTTGTTAAGTTTCTCATTGTATTCCAACCCAAACGTAATGAGTTCATCAATATTCCCTAGCATGGGAAAATGCATGCAAGCATACAACATCCAACATCTCAAAGTGCTGTTCAACATGCATATACAAAATCAAAACTTAAAAATCAGGAGAACTGATTGCAGGATCCAAATATGGGACAACTTATCTGGACCACACTTTCACATCATATGACATCATAAGGGTTCATCAAAACATAATAATAATTTCATGGATGAGAAGGAAATGCATCTTTATATAAATCCCGCTATTTGTTGCATGAGTAAGTCCAACAAGCATGAGGCAAAAATTAAAAAAAAAGTGTTAACTTCAAGTCTTTCACAAAGTCGAACTTTATCTTTCTATTGTCAAATTTTACCCTTAGTTCCCCATTTGGTAGTGGAAACTGATAAAGGTATTCTTACATTATAAGTTTCAGTCACTTTGATTGCTTCTTCCATAAGAACTAATTGGGGAGAGAGACACAGTAAGTTTATCTAAATAAGGGAGTGAATAAAGCATTCAAGTACACCATTAAGAAGCCCTCAGTTAGAACTATGTGTTCTTTACTTTTATACTCTAATACCAGGGCCTTGTCTGCCCAAATCTTAGTTTCCAACCATGTTAAGTGCAAGGTTAGCAAAATATGCATACTGAAATTATAATCTTTTGCTTGATGGTTCCACCATCACAGTCACTTACCCCCTATTACACCATCAAACTATGATAGCTGTACCTAGTTCTAAAATTATACTGAGAGCACTTATAGCCTAACAAGCATTTTGTTGAACATTAATTTATATTTCCATATAAACATAAGAATAACTAAACAACATAAGTTTATAGTAGTAGCACATGAAGCAAAGAATTTAAAAACCGGAATGAATGCTTGCACGTGCTTACAAAATATTATCTAATGAGTGGAGTGACATGACAATGACATGCACAGCCTAATCATAGTAGAACATAGCTCTATGTTTTGGATATTTGATGATTAAGTGGCCTCCAAATTTCTGAAACATGATAAGAACCAAAAACTATAAGCACAAGCAGACAAGGATATAGAAGTTGAGACCTCAGCTCTTCCATGTAAGAACTTGGGTAATTGAAAATCTCTAAAGCAAGTTAAGCAAAAAGAGATTCCATTTAGGCATCAAAGAAAAAAGCTCGATAAACTTAGACAGCTAAGCATATCATTTGACAAAAGCAATGATAAGAGATATGTTGAAAGTTGTAACGTGAAACAAACAATAAATAAACACCTGGATTATCATTTTAACTTTTATATGATTCAGGCAAAGAATTGGTTTATACTTCATACCACTATAACTGTTCTCCCAGTTTTTAATTTTTTTGGTAATACCATTCTCCCCTAATAGTCCTCACCTAGCACTAGTCAAAGTATCCATCTTTCTGACAGAATGGTCCTCAAGTGGTAGCAAATCTACATTACAGGCAACACATAC
Organism: Cocos nucifera; assembly: GCA_006176705.1. Taxonomy (NCBI): domain Eukaryota; kingdom Viridiplantae; phylum Streptophyta; class Magnoliopsida; order Arecales; family Arecaceae; genus Cocos; species Cocos nucifera. Next base: position 1,461,009 of record QRFJ01000476.1, on the reverse strand, counting down.
ATCTACATTACAGTATTGACCACCTTCACATATAAGGTACCAGTAAAACTAACTTTTCTAAATCCAATTTTCAACTTATAATATAGCCTAGTTAATCCTATATTCTTATTTTGATCAATGTATGCTAGAGGTACAAAGAAATATCAAACATTTTATGTATAAGACCATCCCACATCTTAGAAGGTCAGAAGGGCACACCGTCCACATCAACCACCAAAACATCTGCACGACAGCCCCAGCAAAACAAACAGACTGACGCAGAGTCTGTCATGATAAACATAACAGAATAATTCTCTGATGTTTTAATATGAATTTAACCATTTTTTCTGAAACAGGATAAGTTTGTCGTGCCGATTGTCGAGTTGCTACACTAAGAAAATGGACTATCCATGCTACAACCTGAAGCCATAAATCCATCTCTAAACAAAGCCTCCATACATCAAGCAACATAACCCAAAACTAGGATCTCAAAGGGAACAAACAGATGTCATCTCCTCATTCAAAAACAATGACTCCAACCGCAACCAAAACAATCCATTTTCCCAGTATATAGCATTTGACAACATAAGCATCCAAAAATACTTATCACAGCATCTGCACACCAAAATGCAGTCCCGTTTCTACCGCAAGAAACAAACCAAATAATCCAAAAACTCTCATTCTTGGGATTAGATCCTTTACTAGGAATCAAAAACATCAAGTAGACAAAAAAAAAAAACGATTTCCGCGCAGAATTCGTACTCCAAAGCCTAGAGATCGAGAAGATCGTAATAAAAAATCCTAAAACACTGGAGATTAGAAGGAGAACGAAGAGATATCCAATCGAAAGGAAGGAGATCTCACCGGAAATCGACGCCCTCTCGCTCGCTAGCTCTCAGGGGTTTTCCCGTTCGTTATCTCCAGAGCCGCCGGAGGGAGAGACACAACGCTCCAAAACCCTAGCTTTAAAGCGGCCAAGACTGGAGGGGTTGCATTGGGCCGGGCTCGAACATGTTTAAGAATTGACTCGGTCCGGTCGGTGCACAATAATTGCATTGCACCGTGATTGGACACGTAATCATCATTTTTTAATATATATTTAATATTTATAATTTTATTTTTTTATTAAATTTTAAATAATAAAAATATTTTTTAATTATAAAATAATATAATATTTGGATCATATTATAATATTTTATAATTAAATTATAATTTTTTGCATATGATGTTATAAAAAAATGAAGAAAGTTTCATCATTTAAAAAATTTTTAAATTGTTAATAATAAAAATATTTTTTTTATTTTTATAATTTTAAAAAAAAATGATATAATGTTATAATATAATCATAAAATATTATAATTTTTTTAAAAAATAAATATTTTTATTATTTAAAATTTTAAATAAAAATATAAAAGTGCAAACATTAAATATGCATAACAAAGCGGCTGCATGGTTAATGTAATTAAATATTATATTTTATAATAATTTTATTGCATCAAATATGGTCATTTTAGGCTCTATGTTGGATATGAAATCTTTAAAATATGATTAATGCTTGCTTTTTCTATCAAATCTTTTTTTTAAAATTTCTATACTACTAATCACATGAGACGTTGGAGGAAGTATATTAAAAATAAATTAATTAAAGAATCTAAAAAATTAGGAACTCAAAATCCTGAATGCGAATGAGAGAGAGAAAGAGAGGAAGAGAGAGGGGGAGTTACCAAACCTCTATTTTTGTTTTTATTTTACCTTCTTATTTTTTAACTTATATTAATTGTATATACGTTTTTATTTCTATAAAATCTGATGAAATTTATTTTACTTTATTTTTTTATAATATCTCCCTCGCTCTCTCCCCCCTCCTTTTTAAGATGGTTATTCTCAGTATATATTTATGGACAATGATGAGATTTTTTTTAATTTTTTTAATTAAAAAAAAAAAAATTTGTTCCTAACTTTTGCCTTTGGTTAGTGAATTGTATATAATTTTTATGCAGTACCTGAATCTATTTTATTTGTTAGTCAATATAACTTTTTTTTTTAAGGGATTATTTGGCCGTTTGTAAGCTTTTAAAATTAATAGCTATTAAACAAGATTCTTGTAAAAACATATTTATAAAAATTGAAAAGTTATCTGCTTCTCATAAAACTTAATTTTTAGGCTTTATGACACAAGCAAAATTTATGAAAAACAATCAAATAGTTATTTCTAAAAAAATAATTATTTTGCATTCTATATAAATTTGTTTCGATAAAACCTATCAATCGAGCAGCTTAGACATAATTAAAAAAAAATTGGAATATCTTTATTACTTAAAACATACACAATCACCGTTCTTTTGTTATTATAAGCCATTGCATTTTTTTTGAAACCTCAATTGATTACTATTATAAAAATGAATGAATTTGATTAAAGAAATAAAAAATTCTTTACGTCTCTTATCCAAACCATGAAAACTATAAAGCTATAAAAATAATGATATAATTTTTTTTTATGTTTTTAAAATGCATTTTAACCTCAAAAAGATATAATCATAGTTTTCTTAATGTGTGTTAGTGAATTTCATGTAAACTTAATTTGATATTCTAGATATATACTTTTAATCAAAAATATCATAAATTCAGGATCATAAAGGTTTCATAATTTTCATACCTGATGCAGAAAAATTTAATGCAGAAGAAAAAAAAGGATATGTTACTTCCTAAAGATCGATTTCTCTTCCTTCTCCCATTCTTTATATCGTAGCAATAATGATTGATTTCTGCATCTCTCTTATAGGCCGGGATAAGATCTTTATTTATAGATATTTATTGGTACACTCATTAAATAACTGAATGAGATTTGAATTTTATTTGAATTCAAATTGATCATTATCCAAATTCAAATAGTAGAGTCCATGATAAATCAGCCACTTAATTGAAATATTATCTAACATTCTTTCACTTGGTCCGATTAAACAAACATCTTTTTTAATATCACTACTATAAAACAGGACTATGTCAGTAGTTTGTAACCGCTGTCGTAGTTCAAAAAATTGCTACTATAAACTATGGCAGCGGTTAGCTAACTACTGCCACTGCAACCATCGCCGTAGGTCTATGACAGTGGTTATTGCAGCAGTTTCGAAAACCACTATCATAGAGTGTCTATTGCAATAATTTTTAAACCATTGCCATAGCTTGATCTATGGCAGTGGTTATATAACCACTGTCATAGACTTTATGGCAGCGATTATGAAATCGCTGCAATAGGCTTGGTTATGAAACTGCTGCCATAGGTCTAATGTAGTAGTTGACACATTGCCTACGATAGCGGTTGGTACGTCTACAATAGCAATTATAAAATCACTACCATAGTTTTTGAATAATTAAAAAAATATAAAATTTTTAATTTTTTATATATTTTATCTAATAAATGCAGAGATATATAACATAAAAAAATATTATAAACATAAAAATATTTTTGAAATGCTAAAATTTTATTATCAAATAAAATTTATTATAATATTTTTCAAAAAAAATCAAAAGTCTTCTAAATCTACATCATCATCATCATTGAAAGATGGAGTACGAGCTGAAGCCATAGCTGGAGCTAGAATGCAGGCCAATACATTCTCAAAGCCCATGAAGGCACCTTCAAAATGCGTGCTGAGCGTCAGCATCATATCTCTCATGATGCCTTCCAGATGAGATGCGTGCTTTTCAGCCCGATCTGCCTGCGTTGTAGTATGATCTGTCCATGCCAGTGCCTCCTCAAGCTCCTCCCGACTGATGACATCGAAAGCCTGTGAAGAGACGCTCGCCTCAGACCAATAGCTGGTCGGTATATGTCCGAGCCTGCATCGGATCCTTCCAAAGTGCTCAGGCCCCATGACCTGAGACAAATGGTCATGAGGGCCAGAGGTATCCGAGACCTCGCTTGTGAGCGCATGTAATTGATCCTATAATTATAAATTTAAATAAATTTTTATAAAAAATATTATAATACTAATCATATATACTAATATACTTAATACTTACAAAAATTCTTTCGATCACGATGTTCATCGACCTGCCCTTTTTATCCATACGGCTAGATTGGAAGATCTCGCTACAGCTGAGCATTACTCTATCTCTTATCAGCTATAACAATGGATCAATTTATCAAAAATATAAAAAAAATATTAATTTAATTTATCTAGTAAGATTTGGAATTCATTACCTCTCTATGCATACGATTAGCCATAGACTCACGGTCGAGAGTGTGCATATACTCCTGTGCTGTCCGATTTTGATGGAAGGTAGCCTAACAAATATTTAAATAAATAATAAATATTAAAAAAATATTTAAATATAATTTTAAGTATATTAAAAAATTTAAAAGTTAGTAATTTTATCTCGAACTCCTGGCTCCTCTAATGTATAACCATCCTCTCCCATTAACTCAGAGAATAGTCCTCAATCCAAGAAACAAGCTCCTTCGGAGTGTCTCATCGGTGCTCGAGCCATCCTCTGTAGAGCTTGACCTTACAGACACGGTATAACTTTTCGATCTTCTTTAGTCGGGCATCTTGAGCCCTCTCGTGATCAGAAAAGTCATACCTTCTCTGCATAAAGTTATCAAAAGTCAATTATAAAATTATTCTAATCAAATACAGTATAAACATGTAAAATACATAAATATAACTAAGATGTACTTATCTATATCTCCTCTCACATTCAATTTCCGACAGCAGCATCCATCAATCGCTAGTCTCTGAGCTCTATGAGAATAATGTCTGACCGCCTTACAAGCACTCTAAAAAAAGAATATATCTCCCGCGTGGTCTTCCCTACTGGCCTCTCCTCCGCATCATACTGCACCATCACCTGATGCTGGCGGTTCCATATATGTGCAATACGTGTGGGACCGCAAAATATCCGACTGAATGATACACCTACAATGAAAATACGTTATGCAAATATATAAGTATACAAATACTATATAAAAAATAAATAATATAATATAATAAAAATGTACACTCAGATACCGATGGAGTAGCATGTGTCAGAGATGTGGATGATGATGAAGGTTCAGATGCCAGTGGAGTAGATGCTGTCGGTGGAGTAGATGCCGTCGATGAAGGTCCTTGAGCAACCGATGCGGAGGTGGATGGAGGATGCTTTGACTGCTCCTCAGATGCTGAACTCCACGTAATCTGTTGAGGGGCAAGGATGAAAGCTAGATGATTTTGGTGCCATCATGATCTGCAATGTTAATGAACATTAATCAATATAATATATTGAACAATAATCAAAGATATGTCTAGGTACCATCCATATAATTACATATAAATATATGGATGCTGAAGATTATGTACATTAATCAATTGACGGATCTATCGCTATGCAATACAATAAACAAAAGCAACAAGATGGGGGTTCTCTTAGTGACCGAGGATTCTTTTAGTGATCGATATGGCACGACACGACCTACCAGCATGGCATGGCATGACATGGTCTACCGACATAGCTCAGATGCGGAGCTTCGCATAGTCCATCGAGGGATGGGGGTAAAAGCTAGATGGCATTTCAGTGCCATCGTGACTTGCAATGTTAATTAACATGAGTTTGAGTATTTAACCATATATTTTATGAGTAGATGTAGGTCTTTTTAGGTATTTAAATTAAAAAATTATTTCAAGAAAAGATCTATAAAAATTCATCAAGTCAAGATCCTTAAAGAAGAAATTTTTCTTAAGCTTCCAAAGATCACAAGAAAGATAACTCTTTGACCAAAATAAGAAAGATATAAAAAAAAATTCAAATAATTATCTATAATTTTCAAACTATCCAAATTGGATAATCAATTGATCATTGTATATAATTTTCTCATCCGTATAATTACATATAATTGTACGGATGCCAAAGATTATGTACACTAATCTGGGTCTATCATTATGCAATGCAATAAACAAAAGCAACAAGATATAAACATCCAAAAAATATTATCCAATAAATTCTATAATATTAATTATATTCATAAATAATTAAAGATGAATAACAGTCGTAGATCCGATCTCTTGTGCGAACCTGGGTGTTAATCTAGAAACCTGAAAGAAGAACGAAGTAGATGATGGCGGCACCTTAGGACTTAAAGTTGGAACCTTAAAGAGATATATCAAATTCTATTCGCACCCATCGAGCTGGCTTTATGCTTGAGATAGTCGGCTCCGTGCTTGAGACATCTGGCTCGGGTCCTCCCCCAGTTGGCTCGATCTCGGCCCGAGCTGGCTCGACTGTGTGCCATCCCCTATTCTTGGCTGTCTTCGCCCTCCCCTCATCTTTCCGACTACCCGTCTTCCACTCAATCTCCATCGCTGACGAGGCCGAACCCCCTCCTTGATCCCTCTCTCGATCTCCCTCGCTAGCGAGGCTGGACCCCGTCCCTCCCTCTCTCCCTCTCGATCTCCCTTGCCGGCGATGGTGGCGAGGCCAAACCCCTCCCTCCCTCTCTCACTCTCTCGATCTCCCTCGCTGGCAAGGCCGGGCCCCCTCCCTTCCTCTCTCTCTCTCTCGGTCTTCCTCGCCAGCGACGACAGTAAGGCCAAACCCCTCCCTCCCTCTCTCCCTCTCCCTTTCTTAGTTTTGGGTCTTGAAATCGGGTTCAGATACCCGGAATCCATTAAAATCCGAGTCTGGTACTTCAAGTATGGACCATTGGATATTCGGATTTGGGTCCGATATCGGTAATTAAAATCGAGTCTGGATCTAAATATCCAGATTTTGATCCAAACCTGACTCATTGACAGATCTAATCCAGTGATTAATAAATAATACTATAAAATTAAAATAAAAATTATATCTACAGCTATAGAGAGGGGGTCACACCGAAAGCTCTGAGGGTCGTCGGTGATGGCGCTAGAGGTAACCTGCGAAATAAGAGCAAAATAGTGAGATAGAGAGAAAGAGAGAGAAAAAAAAAGAAAAGAGAGAGAGAGGGGGGCTGGAGGGGCACCGTGATGGGGAGGCCAGGAGAGGGGAGGGCAGGGGGTGGGCAGTCGAGGATGGGGAGGACAGGGGGCGGTGGCGGCCGAGGATGGGGATGGCAGGGGGCGGGTGGCCGGGGATGGGGAGGGTAGGAGGCGGCGGTCGGGGAGGGCAGGGGGGGCGGTAGCTGGGGGTGGGAGGGTAGGGGCGGGCGGTCGGGGATGGAGAGGGCAGGGGCGGTGGCGATCGGGGATGGGGAGGGAAGGGGGTGGGCGGCAGCGGTCAGAGATGGGAAGGGCAGGGGGCGGTGGCCAGGGAGGGCAGGGGCGGCGGTGGCCGAGGATGGAAAGGGCAGGGCGGGGGGTTGGACGGGCAAGGGTGGGCGAAGACCGCTGGGGAGGGGCCGATGCAGGGGGCATGAGCGGGAGGGGGGGTGGCGTGGCACGGGCAGGGGGCGGCGGCTGCCGAGGATGGGGAGGCGAAGGGGGAGGAGGGGGCACCAAGCGGCGGCAGCGGTCGGGGCCGAAGGAGCAGCGGCGTCGGTAGGGGGCGAAGGAGCGACGGCACCGATCGGGGGGAAGGACTTTGGTGGAGTTTCACTGACGACGAAGAGGAGGGGGAAAGAGAGAGCGCACGAAAAGGAAGAAAAATTTAAGAATTTTTAATCTAATCTATGGTAGTGATTTTCGAACCGCTGCCATAGATCTATGACAGTGGTTTCCAATAACTACTATCATAGATTAAAAATAATTTTTTTCTTATTTTTTTTAAAATATTATATAATTTTAAAATTTAATATTTATCTTCACTATTTATTATCTAAATAATTATCATTAGAGTGTCATCACAAAAGATTACCTCGATTCGATGGCCCTAGCTTCATCGATAAAAAAATTTGATTTTGATGATCATGAACGACAATACAATGATCTGATAAATAGAGATCTTCGATCGATCCAAAAATCTATAACAATGATCTCAATGATATTTGTAGTATACTATCAAAGTTTTACTTCAATCAGATATCGTTATCATGGTCAATTTAGTATGAAATAATTTCGATCGTTAAATTAGAAACAAGCGATCAAAAGGCTAAACGATGTTCGATTACGAGATAATTTTTTAGTTAAATAATCTTTGCTATAATTTTAATCATTTTATATGATGATGATAGTAAAATTCAAATCATTTTCGTATGAACTATTCATATTAAGCAGATATTGCAAAAGCATGAACATAGCAACCAACAGAGTCTAAGAATAGTTATCAGGCGATGTATAGTTTTAGATCATTCTTAGTCTCATGAGTTGAATTTTATAATCATCATCATAAAAATAATTAAAATAGTAGCCAAGATTATTTATAAAAAAAATTATCTCATAATCGGACACCGTCTAATCCTTTGATCATTCGTTTATCATTTAACGATCGAAATTAATGTATACTAAATTAACCAAGATAATGATATTCGATTGAAGTAAAACTTTGATAGTACGCTACAAACATAATCGAGATCATCATTGTAGATTTTTGGATCCATCGAAGGTCTTCATCTATCAGATCATCGCATCATCATTTGTGGTTGTTGAAATCAAATTTTTTAGATCGATGAAACTAGGGCCATCGAATCGAGGCAATCTTTTGCGACGATACTCTAATAATAATTATTTAGATAATGAATGATGAAGATGAGCATTAAATTTTAAAATTATATAATATTTAAAAAAAATTAAAAAAATATATGGCAGTTGTTACAAATAACCGCTGCCATAGATCGACTTATAGCAGCAGTTACAAGGAACCACTGCTATAGAACCGCCTATGGTAGTGATTTTTCTAACCACTGCTATAGGTCTGACTTATGACAGTGGTTGTCATTAATCACTACTATAGATCGAAAATATTGCAGTGGTTACAAAGAATCGCTGCCATAAGTCGGTCTATGGCAGTGATTTCTTATAACTGCTGCTATAAGTCGACTTATAGCAGCGATTCCTTTTAACCGCTATCGTAGACTCTATTGCAGTGATTTCGAAAATCGCTGTCATAGTATGCGCTGTCGTAGGCTCTTTTTGTAGTAGTATATTCATCATAATTACCTCAGTATGATAAATTGCTAAATACGAGTTATGGCGGTTATATGTCATTTAATTAACATACTTCCTTTCATATATCATAATACTTATAATTTAACATATTAGGTCTATAAGATAGATATATATATACATATATCTTTTTATTATGGCTCATAATAATATCTCATAGAGACTTTCTTGTTACATTTAATTTACAATGAAATATATGTATACAACATCATAAGACATAGAAAATTTATTAATATAAATTAGAAAATACTTTATTAAGCTCAAAGTGTCAAAAACATCATTAATATATTATTCATTAATACAACCAAGACCCATGCTATGTACATATTCTTTAAATATCTTTGGTTGGAAGTCTTTTGTCAATGGATCTGCTATCATAAAATCAATTTTAATATATTTAATAGATACTTTATTTTCAAACCTCCTCCTTAATAATAAAATATTTTAACTCCATGTGTTTTGCATCTCTTAAATATTTATCATTTTTAGAGAAGAATACTGCTGTAGAATTATCACAGTAAATTTTTAGCGGCTTGGTAATGATGTCGATAATTCTAAGTCCTAAAATAAAATTTCATAGCCATAATGCTTGGATTGTGGCTTCAAAATATGCCACAAGCTCTACTTTCATAGTAGATAAAGCAATGATAGACTCTTTAGCACCTTTTTATGATACAGTTTCTTCAATAAATATAAAACGACAACCATACGTGGATTTTCTGCTGTCAGTGCATCCAGCAAAATCTAAATCCAAGTGGTCACATCTCCTATACATGAGTATGTAATTTTTCGTTCTTTGTAGGTATATCAAGACTTTTTTTGCAGCTTTTCAATGATCTCTTCCAAGATTACTTTGATACCTGCCTAGCATCCAAACTGCAAAACTGATATCTGGTCTTATGTAAGTTTGTACATACATTAAACTACCTACAACAAAAGCATAAAAAATTGATTATATTTTTTTCATTCTATATCATTCTTTGGACATTGTATGAGATTGAATTTGTCCTTTTTCTGTACTAAAATAATTTTGACTAAATATTTATTTATATTAAATTTATCTAAAATTCTTTTGATATATCTTTTCTGAGATAATCCTAGCATACCTTATGATCTGTCATGGAATTTTTTAATTTCTATCACATAGGATGCCTCTCACATATCTTTTATTTCAAAATTCTTCGAGAGAAAATTTTTCGTCTCATACAATATACTTAAATCATTAGCAATAAGCAAAATATCATCAACATATAGAACTAAAAATATAAACTTGCTTTCACTAATCTTTATAATTTTCAATAAATCTCATATTATCGATTTCAATAATTTTTGGACTATGGTTTGGATAATCAAATCTATATCCTTTAGATTTCTCTAGGTAACTAATAAAGTAACCACTAATCATTTGATAATCTATTTTTTTTTATTCATGTGGATTATACATATTTGCTTGCGCTGTGTAATTTCAAATACGAAGGTGCCTTAAACTAAGTTTCCTTCCAGCCCATAGTTTAAAAGAAGTTTTTGAAACTACCTTACTAGGAACCTTATTTAGTAAATACATAATGGTTTTAAGAGCATCTATCCATAATGATTTGGATAATGAGGAGTTACTTATCATACTCCTAATTATATCCATTAATGTCTGATTTTGCCTTTCAGCACTACATTATTTTACTGAGATGTACTTAGCATAGTATTTTGCACATATATACCATATTTTTCAAGAAATTTTACAAATGGATCCGAACATTATCCTATTTCATTATATTTTTTATAATATTCACCATCTCTATCAGACTTTATGATTTTTACCTTTTTATTTAATTGCCTTTCAATCTCATTTACAAATACCTCAAGGGCGTCCACTACTTAAGATTTTTCATGAAGCAAATAGATAAAATTATAACATAAAAATTATCAATAAAAATAATAAAATATTTATCTCCACTAAAGGATAGAACATCAAAAAATCTACATATATCAATGTATATATTTTCAAGAAATTGAATGCTTCTTATGGCGTCTTTCTTATTATGTTTAGTTTGCTTTTTCTTGATACAATCTATACATATACCAAAATTAGTAAAATCTAGATTTGAAAGAATCTTATTTTTTACTAATTTTTTTTTGAATATATAATTCAAACATTTATGCCATAAGTAAATAAAATTTTTATTTAGTAAACTACGCTTAATTTCAGAATTATGATGCATAGTAAGAAGAAATTTAGTAAAAAGATTATCAAGTTTCAATTTATATAAACCATCTATAAGTACTCTAGAACCAATAAAATAGGTATTCTTATATAAACTAAAACAACCATGTCCAAACTTAAAATTAAATCCAGAAACAGCAAGTTTTAAAAGAGAAACTAAGTTTCTAGATATTGAAGGTGCATAAATAGTTTGTAATATATTCAAATAATAATCAGTATCCAAGATCAAACGATAAGTACTTATACCTTCAATTGAAATCTTCATATGATTCTCCATGAATATAAAATCTTCAGTTGGATTTATGGTTTGGATCGAAAGAAATTTCTGCATCAAATTAGAAACATGAATAGTAATACCAGAATTAAACCATCAAGTATTATTAGAAACTTTAATTAAGTTTGATTCAAAATATACAAATATTTTAGTTTTACCTTTCTTTTCGAATCAAGCTTTACGTTTCAAGTAGTCTTTCTGATAGTATCCAACTTTCTTATAGAAATGATATCTATCCAGCTTTTGTTCTTTCTTATCAGTCTAAAGGTCTTTAGCAGGAACTTTTTTTTTCTTGAACTTGTTAGCTTTTTTCTTGTATCTTTTACTAGCTTCTTAATTCATGAAGTTAATGAAATGACTATCTTATTTTTTTAGTCTTGTTTTCTCTTGAATAAGCATATTGGATAATTCACTGACATCCCATTTATTCTTAAAAGTATTATAATTGATGTGAAAAAATCCATACTTAGAAAATAGTAAGTTTAAAATAAATTACACTAAGAAGGAGTCATCTACAGTCATCCCTAAAATTTTTAATCTTACTGTAATATTAGTCATCTCTATAATATGGTTTTGCATACTCCATGATCCATTAAACTTCACGGTCTTGAGTTCTGTTATTAGTGTATCAGCGAGTGACTTATCTGCAGAATAAAATTATTCTTTCAAAAATTTTAAATATTTTTTCGTACTTTCTATTTGTGAAATAGTGCTCTTAATATTATTGATAGTAGTCATTCACATGAACATAATACTTAATCTATTAGAATATTTTTATGCTTTATGATACAACTTTTCTTCCTCATTGCTGGAATCCATAAGAGCAGTAGACTTATTTTTTAATAGTGCTAAGTCAAGATCTAATACACCAAGTGAAAATTGACATTATTTAGAGAAGTTCAAACCATTAAATATGGTAATAGATGAAGCATACGAATGAAGAAAAATAGCTACAAAAATAATATATAAATACTCAAATTAAAATAAAATAATTTTATTATAGATTCAGATAATTAATAATAAAAGCATATTATAATTCTTCTTTAGGTAGATATTACAATATACTATCATAATTTAATGTCATTAATAATTTTTAATAGGTAATTAAATATTTCCAACCAAACATACTGTTATCTTTGGATATACAAATATATTTGACCAAGAATATTAATTTACCTCTATCACGCTCACTATTCATTTAATAATTAATTTATCTTTGGGTAAATCCTAAAGTTCTAATGAATTGTGAATATTAATTTATCCACAGAATTTTTTATTAATAGGTATTTAATCATGGATAAATGATCAGATTATGCATGTTAAAATTTTTTTAAACATTCTAGTTTGACCACTTTGGTGACTAATAAATTATAAACTTAAAATTATGCATATAAATAATAATTTAAAATTTTTAATGCATGTTAAACATTTTAGTTTAGCCACTTTGGTGACTAACAAACTATAAATAAGGATAAGATCATGCATACAAAAGAAATTTCATCAATAATTGATATTTTATAGCATAAAATCCCAAGATCTTTAGTAAACAAAGGTTTAAAATAAACTTAATAGATCATTAAAAGATAAAACAATCATTTAGGAATTGAAAAGAAAATTTTTGAGGGTTGTTCTATAATATCAAAATTTATAGGGGCTAATTTACAAAAAAATCAAAAATTGAAATTGGATCTTTTTATAATTTAAATTTTATTAAGGGCTTAAATGAAAAAGTGCCTGAATCCAAATTAAACAGGCTCAGTTTGGCTCAACCAATTTAAACATTAATAGGTTTGTACCTAATGGATGCAAATTAAAAACCCGAACCCAAAACCTGATAGCCCTTTAGGGCTTCATTCTCTTCTCTATTATGAGAAGGGGTTTTTTACACCACAAGGCGGCCGACCGGCCACCCCAAAACCTTCCGGCCACCATCCAAACCTTCACCCTTTGCGACCATCGCCTAGATTGCCAAATCTCCCTACCACCACCATGGCAAACCACTGCGGGCGAGAGAGATTGGCCGCAACCACTGGCTACATCACTGCTTTGCATGGTGATACAGTGAGCACTATGGATCGCCATCGGTCCCATGCTCTGTTGCTGCCAGTCCTTTTCTTTTTTAGGCTAGTTTGGTGCGGTCATCGAACCCCACCATGGGATTTATCCATGGCGTCAAAGGAGCCGTTGGCGGCCAAGCCACCGCCACTTTAAGGTGGTAGCCATGGTCGCAAGTCCGGCCTGCTGCTGGCATGACAACAGTTGTGGCTACTACCCATTCGTCAGACGACATCGATCAGTCCCAAAAATCCATCTATCCCCTTTTTTTTTTATTTGTTGTCGGAGATGACTCGCCGGTCCTACCGTCAGCCCATCCTCATGGCTCACTGGCAAACAAGATCCGACCATTTTGATGGGAGATGGGGATTCGGTAGATGGTCCATAATAATTTATTTATTTATTTATTTCATTATAAAATTTTAACTTTAAAATTTTTAAAATAAATAAATATTTTTTTATAAAAATCATGAAATTATAGGCTCTGATATCACATGTAAACTTAATTTGATATTCTAGATACATATTTTTAATCAAGAACATCATAAATCCAGGATCATAAGGAAGGTTTCATAATCTTCAAACTTAATGCAGAAAAATTTGATGCAGAAGGAAAGGAAGACACGTTACTTCCTGAAAATTGGATTCTCTCCCTTCTTCCATTCTTTATATCATAGCAATAATGATGGATTTTTGCATCTCTCTTATGGGATAGGATCTTTATTTATAGATATTTATCGATATTTTCATCAAGTAATTAGATGAGATTTGAATTCAAGTTGATCATTATTTAAATTCAAATAGTAGAGTCCATGATAAATTGGCTACTTAATTGAGACATTATCTAGCATTTCATTGATAATAGCAGTTAATAAATTATATAAAAGCCACCTTGTATAAAATTTCTATGACTAGAATATATGACAAATATTGAGGGGGTTAGCATAAAAATCTTAATGAGATTCTCTCTCATGTGCAATTAATGATTATAGATGATTGGTAGATTTGAGCAAATAATATAAATTTCTCATATGCTTAAATATAATTTTTTTTATAACTAGAATTATAAAATTTTCAACATAGGAGATTTTCCTATGCCGCATTCATTGTGGGCATGTGGAGGAAAGGGAGATGAGAGTAATCATGAATAGCCTAGAAATTATTTTCATTACTTTAATACAAAAGCAAAATTATACATCATATATTATATCATTTATATAATTTATTTTCTAGACCAAACAGAGGTTCGATAAAGTTTCTGTTTTAGTGCATATGCATGTAGAACAAAGTTATGATATTTTGCAATTTTATGTCTTTCTAAAATTATCAATTATGATCTTCTAATATTCAATTTTAGGTCATGCAACAAAAGATTATGAAGGATTAAAATATACTACTGAAGATAGAAAATATTATTCAAAATTTTTTTTGGAGTTCAAATGATACTTCTAAAAGAGTACATCTTATTTCTTGGACTCATATTTGTCAATCGACTTATGATGGTGGTTTGGTTATTTTGTCTTTGCTTACTAGAAATGATGCACTTATGGCTAAGTATATGGTGCAATATCTTTTGTGGCGAGATGGCTTTGGAAGCTCATTTGCGCAAAGTATGGAGCATGGTTAATTATGTATGTTTCAACATATCCTCAAAATACTTCTCCAATTTGGAAAAAAATTTGTTCCTATGCACCTACTATTTATTCTAATCTTAAATGGGTAAGGGATGTTGCTTCGATTAATGTGGTTTAGGATCCTTGGTTGTGCTGTTTATCTCTAGATCAATGGCCAACGTCGATAAATATTTCGACTCTTGAAGGTATTGTGGTTAAAGACTTTATTATAGTTGGTGAAAATAAGTGGAACCATCACAAGCCTTTTCCAAGGAATTGGTTGATCGAATTATATCTATGCCTATACCACGTGGTGAGTTTAGGGGTAGATTAGGTTGGCATATTTCTTCTGGATTGAAGGTGAAAGTTTCTGATCTTTATCATATGTTTTTAACTAAATTCTGAAGAACTCTGAATTTCGCTTGGATATGGAAGTTAGAAGCTCATCCCAAGGTTGCTTTATTCATGTGAAAACTAGCTTAGCTTCATCCCCCATATAGGCATTGTTAGCTTAGTATGGTTTTCATCTTACAAGCTATTGTGATATTTGTTCTAAAGAGGAGGAATCTTTATCTCATGTTCTACTCCACCGTCGTAGTGCTTCTCACATATAGAGACTTACCTCATTGCAATGTATATTTATTAGTTCAGTCTTGTGAATTGACAAGTTTGTGCAAACTATTAAAGAGAATTGTTCATCAACTATCAAAAAGTCAAAAGTTATTTTATGTTATTATATTGCATATAATATTTGGCTAGCAAGGAATTCCCACATATTCCAAAACTTAAGGCTAAGTGCTAAATTGATTCTTCTAAAAGCTTTGACCCAGACTTAAGAGTTTCATCAATTAGTTGTTACTACGGGATCTTCGACAATAGAGAAAATTTGTCTCTTCTTTTGTAGTCTGCATTTTTCAAATTAATATATTTTTCTTAGAGCTACCATCTCTCTATTTTTTTAAGATTAATTTTGATGGCAGTGTGCATACTCAAAATAGTATTGGTGGCTTTGGCTTCGTTATTTAAAGTGCTACTAATATCTTTATTGTAGCTGAAGTATTCAATCTTTGATACTACAATTCTTATGGCAGAATTGTATAATGTTTAAGAAGGTTTGCTATATGCTATCTGTAATCTATGAGCTTCACAAATTTGGATAGATAGTGATTCTATGATAATTATTAAATGGCTTTCTGATCCACTATTTGATGATCGTAGGTGACATCCATTATTATAGAATTGTTGAAAAATATTAAAATCAGTGTTTACTGTTGAAGTTTTGCATATATTTAGGAAGACTAATAGTACTGTTGATTAGATGGATTCTTTTATGATAGAGTATTCTAGATCAATATTATGAGATTCTATGATTGACTTATCTATTTAATTTTTAAATATTTTATTTTTTGATTCTTAGAGATGTATTTACTGATGTTTAATTTAATATAATACATCCATTTTACTAAAAAGGCTTAAAATTATGAAATTAAAAATTATCTAACTAGTAATTTTTAATTTCAATTTTTTCTATTTTTGCATATTCATCCTTTTTGCCTTTTGAACTTTTTCCTTTTCAATAAGCAATTACCTTCTAAAAGGTCATAGTATGTTCTTTATTCTATTTTTTTTTTAAAATTCTTAAAGGGTGAGAATTATGAATTAAATTAAAAAATCTAGATGAGATCGTGATAAATAAGAATTTTGAATTATTAAACCATTCATCATCCTTTTTTGCAAGTTGTAGTTTTTGCAATATGCAGTGTAGTGCTTGGCGCATATAATATATATCATCAATTTGTAATTAAATGGTTTATGAATTATGATGACTTTAAGGGATCATTCTTTTATGGATAAAATATTATTTAAAAATTTATATTTTTTAGATAAATATTTTTTAGATAATATTTAGATAAAAAAATAATTTATCTATATATTTTTTTTATGTATGGATAAGTTACTCCAAAATCTATTATTCATATTTTTTTATATTACTATTTTTCTAGGTAAGTTGTTAAAATTTATTTATATTTTTTATAATATCCCTTATGCTTTTTAGATTTGAAGAAAATGAATGGCTAAGTTATTAAGTATTAAATAATAAAAATATTAAAAATAAGAATGTAATATTTTAGATATAAAATTAAATGCCTACTTTATTGGTTATGGATAAATGATTTAGCCATCTTCTAGGTATATAAAATTTTTTTTCATTTCATGGATAAATGTTATTCATGAAAAAATAATTTTTTTCATCTTAAAAAATATAAGAACATGGATAAGTTGATTAATAAAAGAGTAGACTAATTTTTTCATGATATTTATCCATAAAAAAATCAATCTTAAAGGTAAAATGATTCAAATTATAATTTTTGATAGCTAAACAGATTCATAAAAATGACGAATACTTTCATTTTTAATTGTCATATATCTTTTATTTCTTTTTTTTTCTTTATTTTTAACCATCATCTACGATATAGAATTATTGAGACAGGCTTAGCAAACGAGCGTTATCAGTATTATATATATATATATATATAAGCAATAGCAAAGTTTTACTCAGCAAAGTGTAAATATTCTCTTCCTATGAGCTGCAAACCCAAAAGGACAAAACGTCTTCCATCGTTCACCGGCATACCAGCCAATGTTGTTCAAAAAAAAAAAAAAAAAAAAAAAGTTAGCAATCATTTATTCCGTGTCCCACCCGGAAACGCGGGCGAGAAAGCCGCCGTTAACAAAACAGGGCATTGTGAAAGGCAAGCGTCATTATTTATTAAAAACATGGTAGACCAAAACGGAAGCGACTTCTGGTCCTACTTGAGGAGCAGGTTAACCAATGTCGTTCTTTAGGAGCACTAGAAGAATAACCTCCAGATTCCACTTCTTATTGCCGTCTCGGTCTCGGATTCCTGAATGAATCCATTCATCCCTTTGTCTTGATGTCGTTGGTCGCCGCCGACCATGTGGGAGGAGGGGGGTTAACGCGGTCCTTTCCCATGAACGGTCACGATTTCTCCAAAAAGCAGGCTGTGTCCGAGGCGGCGGCGGATCGAGGCCCATCGCAGCACGATGGCAGAGTGGCGGCAGGCACCGTGGAACTGGCGGTGGTGGACGTTCCGATGGCATGGCCTGGCGGTGACATGGCGGCGAGCTTGAGCGCGGAAGAGCAGGTCAGCTCACATTAATCTATTATTTCTTTATGTACTTTGCTAGACTCCCATGGTTGCTGGACTGGATTGGAGCGATCTTCCAATCTTTTTGCTCAATTTTCTTGGTTTATTTGAGTTTAAATGATTGGACCCAAGTCTCAATCAGCGTTGTTTCACTGAGATACAAGCCAAGCTCAAACATTAACTCATAAGTGAGCAAGCTTGAACATTTTGTGATTGTGGAAGTAACGTTGTGGTTGGTACGAAGGATAGATTCGAGGAAAGATGGGTAGGTGAGGAAGGATAGATGAGGGGGATGATGGCGGGATCTCCCATTCGTCCTTTCATGTATTTAGTGAAATATCGAAGAATACATGAAAATGATTTTACCCTCTATTTGGCATGGGCGGAATGAAAAAAAAAAAGAATAATATTTGTATGATATTTTTTATTAAATTATTTTTAATTAAAAATAATATTATTATAATATTTATTTATATTAAAAAATAAAGCAATATATAAACTTGTATCTTTATAATATATAATTATATAAAAATTATATAAAATATTTAACTTTAATTTAATTTAATTTAATGAATAATTTTATAAATGAATTATATATAAATAAATTATTTACATGTTAATTAAATAATTAATTAATTAACTTATATTTTGATTTAAATAGTTAATAATTTTATATAAATAGTTAACTAAAAATAGTAAATATAAATAAAAATAGAAGATAATTCTAATTATTTAATTATAATTGTATAAATTATGTGCTAAAATTAAAATAATTAGTAATAAAATTTAATAGCATTGGATAAATGGCATGGATAAAATAATAAATATGTATATAAATAAAATGAATGAAAAAAATGAAGGAATATTAGAGTTCTATTTTGCTATGGTACTCTAAAGTCCTTTTTAGTCATTTTATTGTTGACTTTTTTTCGGACTGTCTAATTTAAGATGGACGATACTAATTTATCCACTGGCAACTAGTTTTGTGCATGGCTAGTGTGATAAATAATTCAAATTACAGATGATGATTTTGAAAAGAAAAGAATAGTTAGTGCTATAAATAATTAGAAGTTCAGAAGTTTTTTTGGAAGTTGCTTCTCCTCCCTTCGCTTCTCGAAGGGGCACCATGAGACCATCTCCTCTCCTTCCAAGAAAACCCCTCCAGCGCTTGCTTTCTTGCCTTATCTTGTTTTAACGCTGCTGCCCTGGAGCCACACACCATCACTTTGCTTCACCGCTCGGCGCCACCACCTCCATTGACAACACCCACCTACTTCGCTGCAAGCTCGCCCTCCTTCGTTGACCTCCGTCATGAGACTCTTGCTCACCTCTCTCCCTGCCGCTTCAACTGCCTCTTTCTTGATCTCCCATCGACGAGCAAGCCTCATCCTGCCCCACCATCTGCTTCTTCTCCTTTGCCTCCAACCACCGAGGCCCCCTATCCTCCTACTACCTTGATTGCCTCTTTTTCGATCGTCAACCTCTACCCTTCCCTTCACTTCTCTTCACCTCTTACCACTGTGGTCACCTCTCTCTTCGCCACCTCAATAGCCTCCTTCTCGAGATTGTTCACACCCTCACCAGTTCCCTAAGATCATTTGCGTCCTCGCCAACATTATTTCTAATGGCGAGCTGCAATGAGTTTTGATCTGACGACTCGAAGCTCAACAAGCAGCTTGAGCGGTGAAGAGGTGGCAAAAGAGGAGGAAGGGGGTGGCTAAATTGGATGAGGCCAAGCGGCATATGGTGGTAGGGAGGCGAGCGGTGTGCAGCGGCGAGGAGATGGGTGGTGAGAAAAAGTTACAAAGGAGAAGGGTTGAGAATACTAAAATATTTTTTTAAAAAAATAATAAAATATAAAAAAGGAGGGGGTAATGGAGCAGTTACTTTTTATTTTTTTTTATAATAAAATATTATAAAGGAGCATCGTAATAAAATCCATTAGAATTTTGTCAAGCAGTTAATGAGGAGTAATTTTGTCAATATAGACCTTATATGCTCCATCCATCCATCCTTGCATCCTCCCAAATGCAAATTAATGGATCAGGATGGATGGATAATCCCCCTTTTCATCGGTTCTTCTTAAGATTTTTAGGACCAAATAGTGGATAAAGACCATCCATATGATTAATCTTGTTCATCCTTCCTCTCATGATCCCAATTAAACATAGGATAAATTTCTCTTTTTTATAACAAATTATTAAGGTTGAATAGCTTAACATATTCAGTGTAGCTCAGCTCATTTGTAGATAAACTAAGCTCTCAAATCCATAATGAACACAAGGGAAACTCTTGTTATCCATTGAATATATGTTAGAAATTTGAATACTAGTAGTTTGAATTGTAGTTACGGGGGACTTGCCTTTTGCTTTGACTCAATTGACAAAATTTTCTTAAAGACAAGTGGAAGCACTTGAAATGAATTGATGGACAAACCCCTTTTCCTTCTCAGAAATATAAAATTAATGCCTTCCATTTGGACCTATTATTTTGATATAGAATCATAGATTTTAAGTAAGATAGAATTAGAAATGTATTCCATGTTGACACCTTAATGAATCAATACTAAGATTTTTATTATTTTTCATCATATAATCGATATTAATTTTCATATGTATAATGTGCATCAACAATGGGAAGATATTAATGCTTTCTAGATCATCAAATATAATTTAAAGATTATCTTATTTGATGCTTAATTATTTATGTACAACATTGAAAATATTTAACATGTGAGACTATTTTGTTTAGCATAGTTAAATATTTTGATTAAAATATTTTTTTAAAAAGGTTATTTGGATAAGAAGCCACTTTTAAAAGTGCAAGCCTTCCGTACAGATATCTGTAGAGAAACCTAAATAGTAGAAGAAATTAGATTCATAACTAACATGCAAACTGTAGATTTTTTTTTTTTTTTGAAAAAAATCTAAAAGAGTTATAAAGATGTTTAGACATGGCTAACTTGTATGGTTACTTCCAATCATATCTAAGAAGGAATTGTATGGCTTTTCAATTTGACATACTCCAACCTATATGCCCATATGATCATTTTTCTTTCAATTTTTTCCTCTTTTAATTATTTATTTTCTAAATTTTCATTGTTATTGCCTTTCCCTTCTTTCTCTTTTTTGTTTCATGGAAAGAAAAGAAAAACTTTTCCTTCTTCCTGGACTTCTTAATTCTTCCCTTTTATTTTTCTAATTGCTACTTTTCTTCTTATTTTCTTTCTGTTCAAACTTTTAATTTAACTTGTGTTACACCTATGACAGGTTTTCGCATTTCATTGTATTGGAGATGGTAATGTTATGCTTATAATATTGTTTAGGTAAAGAACTTGATATCGTTGGATGGATGTCAAAGTAACCTCACTATTTGTCTAGGTTTGCTTTATAGTATTTTGTCACACATATTAGTGTTCCATTGGTTATAGAAATCGTTAAAGTTTGGCGAAGGGACCACTGTCGAAACTAGCAGCTGTCAAATTTTGGCAAAGGGACCACTGTCCAAACCAAACATGCTAATAAGTTAAAACATCATGGAAATGGAAAGACAATTAACCTATGGTGTTTGTTTTATCTCCAAAATATATTATACAATGTATTCAGTAAATTCTTTCTCCAATTAGTTGGCATCCTCTCAAAATGGCAAATGTATAAAGTACCATCATGGTCCAAATACATCATCCAAATTTATTAAAATCAATAAAATCTTTCCTAAATGTTTCTTTTTTAGGGACTAGATGAAGCGGACTCATTATAATTGGTACATTTCAATATGGGTCCAAATGCATCATAAAATCTTGCCTAAAGTACCACTAGCGTCCCAATCATCATACATTTCTATATGGGACCTTGTTTATACATATAGATGTTGCACTCATTATAATTGGTGGTCTTTTTTTTATTTTTTTTTTTTATTTTTTTTTTCTAAGGATAACATTATAATCGGTAGTCATGCGAGTAAAATATTAAACAGTAAAATATCTCTTGAGAGCAATTAATTGTTGAGTCAATTGCAGATTTGTAGATATTGTGTCCTGATGGGTGGACCAGGCAGCAAATTTTTCTTCCTTCTTTTTTTTTTGCCTATTTTATTGCACCACTTTCATTCTGCATCTACATCACATAAGATGCAAGTTCCTCACCTGCCCCACCAACCTAAGAAAAGGAAAAAGGAAATCTCATGCTGTGAATGGGCTCCATTTGATTCATTTGAATTTGAGCTAGGGCAATTCTAGGTCCAGATTGTGTTCCACATGAGTCTTAAACTAACTTTAGGTTCGCAACTTCTTTGGTGGAAAATTACTTTCTAATCTTCAATTTGAGTGCATGGAACAGCTAATCCCTCGCTAAGTTTTTTATATATATTTTTGACGTATAATTAATTGTATTTTTATCGTTTTTATGTAGAGATATCTATTTTATATAAAATTGCATATATACTCATTTGTGTATCATAGACACTTTTCTTGCTTTATATATAGGCTAGGAGGTCACTAAGACTAGGATCAAGTTTCTTTTCCCTTTTTTCTTTTCCATTTTCTCCAATACATTATTACTAAATTGATATTTCCTCTTCTTTATTAAAAGAATAAACCGGAGAATATATCTATCTATTAAATGCACAAAGTTAGCTTAAATTGCATGAGATGTCACATGTGAATATATTCCTTTTCTTCTTCATGAATCATGAGGCTCAAGTGGATTCATTATCTTATCTTCTGAGGGAATATATTCCATCTACTTCAACCACCACCTTTTTCCTAGGAAACACAAGCATGGATTCTCTCTATGAGAGTATATGGACGTTAGAGTAGAGAGGAATCTGGATATTAAGAGTTGCTGGAAAAAGGTTGTTAAGGTGATATATTTCAGGGAACCTACCTCAAAACCTGGCTCTCATTTTAATCTTTCCTGAGAAGTTTCTTCACCTTTCGGTCCCTTAATTATCTTTGCCTTCACCCAAGATTTGTGCTCATGTGAGACTTTGGTCACGTTGTAGGGTCCAGTTTCAAGTGCTCTTTTTCCTCCTGTTTCCCTAGAATAAAGCTTTTGTTGCCACCTAATACATGCAACATGTGTCATCCGTTACACCCTCTTCCTTCTCTCACACACGTGTAAAGTTATGCATCTGGCGTTATTTTGAACGTGTCGTCAGCTAAATTCTCCACACTTATTTCTTGAACTTATATCCGTACCAAAACAGGGGACCCAAGATGGGTGCATCAAGAATTATTTTATTTGCTGCTTTTCCACCACTGGGTTTCTCATTATCTTCGAGTCCTCGGCCTTCTTCTGGTGACGCATCCTGCAGAGGGATTTATTCAAAAAAGAAAAAATTGCCGTACCTTAAAAAAAAAGGAAAACAGATCACAGAAGAGTGTAAAGAAGACAGAAAGCAAGCCTAGACTCATGGATTCTTTTCAATAATTGGTTAGCGTAAATTTTTGTTTACCTCTTTTATATGGTTCTGCTTTGTTTTTCTGTCTACTTTTTTCGCTTCTCTATATGCTTTGATGAATTGGAAAGAATTTAATCGGTGGGCATTCAATTCCCTTTCTTTAATTTTCTATATTTTTGTAGCAAATATTTTAATGTTCTATGTATGTTGGCATTTTATCTGCTTGGGCTTGAATCGCTTGATATATCCTGATCCTATGTGTGTTTTTTTTTTTTTTTTTTTTTTGATGGAAAAGGAGGGCAGACTGCCCTCCGTTTATTAAACAAGAAACTAATACAACAGAAACTGAAGAAGCTGGTAAAAGAGGGTTACATCGGTGAGGGTCAGCGTTATGCTATTCTCGTTGGCCTTTAAGATATATGGTAGTAGATGTCAGGTTTTCTTAACTACCAAAAAAAGATTGAGTTTTTTTTTAAAAAAAAATAGCTAAACGCTTGGATGGCGGTAGATAGCATTTTAACCATTTATTTCTTTGCTAAATACTGTTCTTCACCTGTTCAAGATATGTATTTCCTAGCTCATTTATTCAACAAATTGATGCACAGCTCAGATTTTTTTTTTTTTTTTTCGAAAATTAAAAAATGCATATCTCAGGAGGCAATGGAAAAGGTAACCTTTTGGGAGAAAGATAGCTTTTTAGAATGGTGGAACATATGGCTTGAAGAATATAATTTCTCAAAAAAGCTTGAAGTATAATTTTTTTTTCCCTGTGCTTTTCTACTACGTGCCAAAATTAGAACCTTCATTCTTCATTAACTTTTATTTTTCTCGGAAAAATTTTCATTATATTATCTGAATTAGGATAAAAAAAGACCCGTAGTTTCTTCTCTCTCAAGAAAGCCATCTGAAGACTTCATAAACAATGCTTTTACTGGTGATCAATCCTCATTTCTCATCTGGCAAAGCAAAATTCTCTCTCTTATCTGAAGTAAAGACCTCAAACATCTTCTTATGCTACTGTTTATTAGTTAGTGATTGTTGCAGAGAGAACGGCATTTTAAACATCTAATTTCTTTAAAGTTGTGATTTTTTAGATAAATATCAAGTATTTGAACAACTTAATCCTTTACATGCAGAAAGGAAGCAACATTGAAAATACTGAGGCATCTTGTGCTCCAATGGGCGAATATGGCGGTCAGGATTACCGTGGCCTCCTCGAAGGAGCTCCAAGAGCGAACAATCTTCCGAAGGTCTCGATCATACCTCTTGTATTCTTAATCTTCTATGAGGTCTCCGGTGGTCCGTTTGGCATAGAAGACACTGTTCAGGCTGCTGGTCCCCTTCTAGCCATCCTTGGTTTTCTGGTTTTCCCATTAATATGGAGCATACCGGAAGCACTGATCACTGCCGAGATGGGCACCATGTTCCCAGAGAATGGAGGCTATGTTGTGTGGGTCTCTTCTGCTTTAGGTCCGTACTGGGGTTTCCAGCAAGGCTGGATGAAATGGCTTAGTGGTGTGATAGACAATGCTCTATATCCAGTTCTTTTCTTAGACTATCTGAAGTCCACAATCCCAGCTTTAGGGGGGGGCCTCCCAAGGGCTTTTGCAGTGTTAGGCTTGACAGCATTGCTAACTTTTATGAACTATAGAGGCTTGACCGTAGTTGGATGGGTTGCTGTTTTTCTCGGGGTCTTCTCTATCCTCCCTTTCATCATTATGGGGCTCTTGGCTATTCCAAAACTCAGGCCTAAGAGATGGCTAGTGGTTAACCTGCACAATGTTGATTGGAATTTGTATTTGAACACACTCTTTTGGAATCTCAATTACTGGGATTCAATCAGTACTTTGGCAGGGGAGGTGGACAAGCCGTCAAAAACATTACCAAAGGCTCTCTTGTATGCATTGATTTTAGTTGTAGTTGGGTACTTGTATCCCCTCTTGGCGGGCACAGGAGCCATTCCACTCGATAGGGAGTTATGGACAGATGGCTATTTCTCTGATATTGCGAAGATTGTTGGCGGGGTTTGGTTGACATGGTGGGTGCAGGGGGCAGCAGCATTGTCCAACATGGGGATGTTTGTTGCTGAAATGAGCAGTGATTCTTATCAGCTTCTTGGTATGGCGGAACGGGGAATGCTCCCGGAGTTTTTCAGCAAGAGGTCCCGTTATGGGACTCCTCTCGTTGGGATTGTGTTCTCTGCCTCTGGTGTCCTTTTGCTGTCCTGGCTGAGCTTTCAAGAGATTGTTGCTGCTGAAAATTTTCTTTATTGTTTTGGAATGTTATTAGAGTTCGTGGCATTCATAAGGTTAAGGATAAAGCATCCGAGGGCATCTCGACCTTATAAGGTACCTCTAGGGACAATTGGTTGCATCTTGATGATCATTCCTCCTACTCTGTTGATATTTGTGGTGCTAGCTTTTTCTTCTCTCAAAGTAATGTTTGTAAGCCTCACAGCGGTGATTATTGGACTTGTTTTGCAACCTTGTCTGGGGTATGTGGAGAAGAAGCGGTGGTTGAGGTTCTCCATTAGCCCTGACCTTCCTGATTTTAGAGCCACTGGAAATGAGAATGCTGCTGAATCTCTGATGGAGTAGTTCAATTTTTGGTGAGAATATTTACACACCTTGTGCATGGAGTTTGATGCATTCTGCTTGAACACTACTTCATGTCCTACAGAGCTGAAACTAAATACTCGTCTTGACAATGGAGAGTGGGGTTCAGGTTTATCCGGCTAAATCATTTAATGCTAGATATCTCTTTATATGGTACCACTACCAAATCACACGTTACTGGTGGTTTATGTGGATGTAATTTATGTGAAGCATGATAGGATTCTCATTATGTTGACACCGAGAGGAAGATCTCTCCTTGTTTTCTTGCTGTTTTTATGATAAACAGTCTTTTATCGCGTGATGATGGTCTAATGTAGTTCAGTTTTGGTTTTCAGATTCATGAGACGTGATGATTGTGGTGACCACGATTCACTTAAATCTGATAGCGTAGTCTGTTTCATACTCTTCAACGTATAAATTTCTGCTCGGAACCTGTACGGTCCATTTGGTAGACAAATGTGGATTTGGTTGCTTGTGAAATGAGAACTTGATCTGAACATGCTTATAATTGTAATGTTGATGCAGGCGGGCCAGCTTTGGATTGCTATGCATGTTATATGTTGTCCTTCACATTGTAGTGTTAGTAAGCTAACTACTAAGTTAAATTACAGGATTCTTGCATGTTTTCATGCCAGAGTTTGGTTCATGTACGGTATCGGTCATATTGCAAATCTATAGCATGTGGCATCAGCCATCATAAATGCAAATGTCATTCTAGCAATTGCTTTGATAACCCTAACAATATAAGCATAGATTTGTGTCCATTTTTATTCCATCTTTGCTCTATTTCTGATGCAGTAGTTCTGATAACACTGTAGCTGCAGTGAGTGAATCTCTGGCATCTTTGATCTAGCTGCAACTCGGCTTTCTCAAGACCAGCAGAATTCAGAAATTGCTTAGCGTCTAAATTGCTGCAATTGTTTTGGTCTTTGACATCATGTCATGGCTCGTATTGGTATGTGCTATCATGTCATGACTAGAGTAAGGCATAATGTATAACATGGAGAAACATTATGTGAATTATTAGCATCTTCCGAGTTCATGCAAGCATTTAGAATTTATCATCATTTGAAACAACTGAGAAATAAGAAATTAGTCTCAGTTAGTTATTGCCATCATTCGATGTATACATATACAGTGAAGGGAGGGAATGGAGATGTTATCAGAAGCGTCGCTTGTGAAGTCCAAATCCTGTTCTTATTTCTTTTTTGATGGCTACGTACTGTTATTACACCTTGGCCACACTAAGAGGCAGCTTACTCAAAAAACCCCATTTTTCCCACCTAAACTAGCCAAAGCATTAGCGTGTCCACAAAGCAAATTCAAAAGTAAATGTCTCGCCAACCTCTCCCCTCTATAGCCTCGCTATGTTGACAAGAGCTGCTAAGGTGAACATCAATGATATTAATGGAGTGTGGCGGTCTTGGCATTCCAGCCTCGATATCTTGTTAGGAGGTCTATCTTGCAAAACATGCTGCTAAATTCCTATTAGAGCCTGGTGACATCTGGTGTGCGCTGAGGTTTTGGCTAATCCAAGTAACTATTCCTTCATCTGGAGAGCGATGAATTCATTCATCCCAAAGGTGGCTCCTCGAATCAGATGGAGGGTTGGAGATGGAAGATCCATTGATGTTCTCCCGACTAACTAGCTCTTGGCTCTTCCTCTAGTTGGGACACCGGCAAACATTGATGTCAATGGGTTGAGCAATTTGAAATTGACAAACCTCGTAGTAGAAAGAGAGAGAAAATGGAATTATGATTTTATATCTTAGGTGGTCGGCAAGGCTTGGATTGGAAGAATTCTCTTAGTGGCTATTTCGATGTCGGTATGCTTGGATAGATTGGGATGGGAGGCTTAGATTGGAAGAATTTTCTTAGCGGCTATTCCGATGTCGGTATGCTTGGATGGATTGGGATGGGAGAACTTGATTTGCTCTAAAATCAAAGCTAGCGAGGTACAAAATTGTTGTGGCCTATCTTTGCCGTTTTTAAGCATGGTGCATGGATTTGGAAGTTGGGTATTCATCCTAGGGTAGCTCTCTTGCTTTGGAAAGTGGTATGGATGCGTCTTGCTTGTTGATTAGTGTTGCACTATGGAGAAATACGCATATCCTGCTTCCCAATTATTACTTCTATCTAGAGAGCAAAGTGATGGTTAGCCATATCATCCCGCACTGCACGAGAGCTTACAGGTTTTGGTTGGTTGCAACAAACCATGTCATCACTATACCTCCCTTGCATTCTCTCGATGCTTTGTTGAATCACCTTAAAGAGAGGTCTTGAAATAGAATTAGTGTCGGCGAGATGACCATTTGTTACATTATTTGTCATATTTGATTGTCCAGAAATATTTTCTTATTTAAGGGAGTGGATCAAGGGCTTATTTTTACCATCATGAAAGTTTAGCCGTAGGCTAAGAAATTTATCTATACAAATATTGCTGCTTGATGGTCTTGAATAGTTGAGTAGGTCTCCCATATAGTAGTCTTTATGCCTATTAGGATGATTCATTTCACCTGCAAGCTTTTACCTTCTAGTTTTCTTAAGATCAACTTTGATGATAGCATCTTCAATGATTGTGCGAAGGGGAGTGTTGGATTTGCCATCTATGATCGAAGCTCAATATTAGTGGTAACTTGGGGGCCACATAGTATCATTGACGGAACTAAGGAGAGCTTGTGAAGAGCTTTTATATGTCATAACCATACTTAAAGCTTTCAACATTATTTTTAGACTTCAAAATGGTTATCACTTGGATCTCAATCTCCTTGACAACTCAGGATGAGGCTCATCTCGACTCGAAAGACTCGAGAAAAATGAGTTCAAGTCAGTTCATGCATATAGAAAGATGAATAATCCCGTAGACCGGATAGCATCTCATATGGTGAATCATATAAGATCGATGATCTTTGAGTTTTGGTGCTTTTTTTTTATATTCAAATTTTTTCTTTCTTCATAAATAATATTTCAGATGAGTGGTAGGTTCATCCCACCACTTTTCTTTTAATTTTTTTTAAAAAAAATGGATCTTAGAGTCAGACTGTGCATGCGATGCAGGATTTAGTGTATTTTGATCCCGGGGCTTACATTTGTACCAGAGCTATGTACCCACATGCAAAAAATAAAAAAAAATAAAAAATAAAAAGCATCTCCTGAATGACAACTTGCTGGTGCTAAATTTTGACTCCAGGGCAAATTAATAAAGTGCGGGCTGTATCTCTAAATTTGTGCTCGGTTCGTATTATTGAACCAAAAGCAACATCAAAGGAATCCATGTTTCAAGCCATGAGAATTGTTAAGACGAATTTCAACGAAGCAGTATCTTCTGGACAGCAACTTGCTCTTGCTGGATTCGTGCTTTCAGGCCCCCATTCACTTGTAAGCCAAGGTTTTTTATTTATTTTAGCCTAGGCATGAGAGGAGGAGGAGGAGGAGACGCGGGGGTAAGGGTTTGGTTGTATATCTGAATTTGTGATTTGTCCCTCCTTTTGGAGTCAAAGTCATCAAAAAAGGAATTCATGTTTCAAGCCGCTTGAGTGTTCAAAAGATTTATTTTATTTTATCGATAAAGAGATCGGCATGCCTTTACAAGAAATAAATCATCATATAAAATGGGCAAATTTGAAGGAATATAACTAGGGCTGAAAATGGATTATAGCTATATCTATATTTATTTGATTTAATGAATATAAATATGAATATAAATATTATAAAAATTTATATCTATATTTATTTTAAATAGGTATCGGATACTGAAAGTATGAATATAAATATAGATAGAAATCGGATGATTAAATTTTATAACCATAGAATAAAAAATATTACTAAATAGGTGATAAATTAAGTCAATAATATGTTAATATGATCATCTATTTTTTTAAAAATTAATGAGTTTTATATAAAATTAAATATAATTACAAATAGAATTGGATATTCAGATATAATTGGATAACTTATCTATCCATATCCATATTCTTTTTTTAATGGATATTGTTGCATCAAGGCTCTGGGAATTGATGTGGCTGCTGAGCGAGTATTGGAAGACAGTGAGATGTACGGTGTTGGAGACCAACCAAAAAAAATTCATACACTAGGGATTCTCTGACGGGGGACTCTTCGATGCCTAAGTTAGCCGGAGCTTTTGAAGAATTTTCTTAGATTGGAAGAATTTTTTTAGCGGCTATTCCGATGTCGGTATGCTTGGATGGATTGGAATGGGAGAACTTGATTTGCTCTAAAATCAAAGCTAGCGAGATACAAAATTGTTGTGGCCTATCTTTGCTGTTTTTAAGCATAGTGCATGGATTTGGAAGTTGGGTATTCATCCTAGGGTAGCACTCTTGCTTTGGAAAGTGGTATGGGTGCGTCTTGCTTGTTGATTAGTGTTGCACTATAGAGAAATACGCATACCCAGCTTCCCAATTATTACTTCTATCTAGAGAGCAAAGTGATGGTTAGCCATATCATCCTGCACTGCACGAGAGCTTACAGGTTTTGGCTGGTTGCAACAAACCATGTCATCACTATACCTCCCTTGCATTCTCTCGATGCTTTGTTGAATCACCTTAAAGAGAGGTCTTGAAATAGAATTAGTGTCGGCGAGATGACCATTTGTTACATTATTTGTCATATTTGATTGTCCAAGAATATTTGCTTATTTAAGGGAGTGGATCAAGGGCTTATTTTTACCATCATGAAAGTTTAGCCGTAGGCTAAGAAATTTATCTATACAAATATTGCTGCTTGATGATCTTGGATAGTCGAGTAGATCTCCCATATAGTAGTCTTTATACCTATTAGGATGATTCATTTCACCTGCAAGCTTTTATCTTTTAGTTTTCTTAAGATCAACTTTGATGATAGCATCTTCAATGATTGTGCGAATGAGAGTGTTGGATTTGCCATCTATGATCGGAGCTCAATATTAGTGGTAACTTGTGGGCCACATATCTATGCTTTTTTAGTATCATCGACGGAACTAAGGAGAGCTTGTGAAGAGCTTTTATATGTCATAAGTATACTTAAAGCTTTCAACATTATTTTTAGACTTCAAAATGGTTATCACTTGGATCTCAATCTCCTTGACAACTCACGATGAGGCTCGTCTCGACTCGAAGGACTCCAGAAAAATGAGTTCAAGTCAGTTCATGCATATAGAAAGATGAATAATCCCGTAGACCGGATAGCATCCCATATGGTGAATCATATAAAATCGATGATCTTTGAGTCTTGGTGTTTTTTTTTATATTCCGATATTTTCTTTCTTCATTAATAATATTTCAGATGAGTGGTAGGTTCATCCCGCTACTTTTCTTTTAATTTAAAAAAAAAAATAGATTTATAGTCAGACTGTGCATGCGATGCAGGATTTAGTGTATTTTGATCCCGGGGCTTACATTTGTACTAGAGCTATGTACCCACATGCAAAAAAAAATTAAAAATAAAAATAAAAAGCATCTCCTGAATGACAACTTGCTGGTGCTAAATTTTGACTCCAAGGCAAATTAATAAAGTGCGGGCTGTATCTCTAAATTTGTGCTTGGTTCGTATTATTGAACCAAAAGCAACATCGAAGGAATACATGTTTCAAGCCATGAGAATTGTTAAGACGAATTTCAACGAAGCAGTATCTTCTAGATAGCAACTTGCTCCTGCTGGATTCTTGCTTTGAGTAAGCCAAGGTTTTTTATTTATTTTAGCCTAGGCATGAGAGGAGGAGGAGGAGGAGACGCAGGGGTAAGGGTTTGGTTGTATATCTGAATTTGTGATGTCCCTCCTTTTGGAGTCAAAGTCATCAAAAAAGGAATTCATATTTCAAGCCACTTGAGTGTTCAAAAGATTTATTTTATTTTATCGATAAAGAGATCGGCATGCTTTTACAAGAAATAAATCATCATATAAAATGGGCAAATTTGAAGGAATATAACTAGGGCTGAAAATGGATTATAGTTATATCTATATTTATTTGATTTAATGAATATAAATATGAATATAAATATTATAAAAATTTATATCTATATTTATTTTAAATAGGTATTGGATACTGAAAGTATGAATATAAATATAGATAGAAATCGGATGATTAAATTTTATAACCATAGAATAAAAAATATTACTAAATAGGTGATAAATTAAGTCAATAATATGTTAATATGATCATCTATTTTTTTAAAAATTAATAAGTTTTATATAAAATTAAATATAATTATAAATAGAATTTGATATTCAGATATAATTGGATAACTTATCTATCCATATCCATATTCTTTTTTTAATGGATATTGTTGCATCAAGGCTCTGAGAGTTGATGTGGCTGCTGAGCGAGCATCGGAAGACAGTGAGATGTACGGTGCTGGAGATGTGGCTGCTGAGCGAGCATCGGAAGACAGTGAGATGTACGGTGCTCGAGACCAACCAAAAAAAATCTATACACTAGGAATTCTTTGGCGGGGGACTCTTCGATGCCTAAGTCAGCCGAAACTTTTGAGCATAGTGGAGAAAAGAGGGAAGAATGGACTGAATAGCATGAAGTCGTATATGTTTGTTACCTTTCGGGGGTCCCCTTGTTTATCTCTTTATATAGGAGATAGTCAAAAAAAAATCCAACTTGCACAACCCCATTGCAGTCATATCCGCTCCGAATCCCGCTATGGAATCTTTTCAAGTCGTCAGCATGATCCCAACCTAGAGGCTAGTTGGGCTCTATCCTGAAGGTCAGAGAGGTTGTCTTGTTGTGCTAGCCTCAAGTCCTATCATAGGGATTTGCTTATATCGTTAGTGGAGTGCTGACAAAAAGGCTAGTATACGGTTGCCCACGGGATCGGTAGATGTTCGATCAGGGGGTTGGACGAAAGTCGAGGATAGATCTCTATCTCCTCCTATGGAGTAGCCATCTGTTTGGCATTATCGTCACCACCGAGCATATCTTTGGAGTGTAGGCTCCAGGGATTACGATTGAAGTGGGTCAACCTTATAACATATATGAATATGGATGTAAATATTAGTCCGATGCTTAAATTTCTATTTATATCTAGATGGATTTAAATATGAAAATGGATTCGAACGAATATTATACGATCAATTTTTACCCCTAAATTATATTTATATAAAAATTTTTGTTTAAAAATTTTGATAACTTTTTTTAATGAAATTATTCTATTATTAATCTCAACCAGGACTAAAATCAGATTGGATATAGGATATCAGCATATCCATATCTATGTTATTTTGTCTAACGAATATAAATATGAATATAGATGTTGGGGATAAATCCCACTCCCATCGAAATTCAGTCTGATGCTTGGCATAATGCAACCGATAATCATGGAAGAGCTTCGATCGAAAATTTCTCCTCCAGCGGTCGAACTCCAACCGAACTTCTCCACTCCTCCAGAAGCCGAACTTCTTCCAGATTTCTCCTTCAGTCGAGATCCTACATGAGCCGAACTCATTCTGAACTTCTCCTTCAATCGAGATCCTCCAGAAGCCAAACTTCTTTCGGATTTCTCCTTCAGTTAAGCTCCTTCAGGAGCCGAACTCCTTATAGACTTCTCCTTCGATCGAGCTTCTCCAGGAGCCGAACTCCTTACGGACTTCTTCTTCGATCGGACTCCTTCAGAAGTCGAACTCCTTTCGGATTTCTCCTTTCATCAAGCTCCTTCAGGAGCCGAACTTCTTATGGATTTTTCCTTCAATCGAGATCCTTCGGGAGCTGAACTTCTTCCGAATTTCTCCTTCAGTCAAACTCCTCTAGGAGCCAAACTTCTTATGGATTTCTCCTTCAGTCGGACTCCTCCAGGAGCCGAACTCCTTCCGAATTTCTCCTTCAGTCAAGCTCCTTCAGAGCCAAACTCCTTCTGAATTTCTCCTTCGGTCGAGATCCTCCAAGAGCTGAACTCTTTCCGAATTTCTCCTTTAATCAAGCTCCTCCAGGAGCCGAACTCCTTATGAATTTCTCCTTCAGTTGAGATCCTTCAAGAGTCGAACTTCTTCCGAATTTCTCCTTCAGTCAAGTTTCTCCAAGAGCCGAACTCCTTCCGAACTTCTCCTTCAATCGAACTCCTCCAGGAGTCGAACTCCTTGCGGATTTCTCCTTCAATCAAGCTCCTCTAGGAGCCAAACTTCTTACGGATTTTTCCTTCAGTTGAGATCCTCTAGGAGCCGAACTTTCGAATTTTTTTTTCAGTCGGATTTCTACAGAAGCCGAACTTCTTACGAATTTTTCCTTGAGTCGAGATTCTCCAGGAGCCAAACTCCTTACGGATTTTTTCTTCAGTTGAATTCCTCCAAGAGCCAAACTCCTTATGGACTTCTCCTTCGACCGAACTCCTCCAAGAGCCGAACTCTTTTCGAACTTCTCCTTCGATCGGATTCCTCCAGCGGATTACTTCCAGAGTTCAACTAGTATTTCTCCTGATGATCCCCTCTAGCCGTATTCTCTTTAGGAGTTCGAACTCCTTTGAAATTGATGCATGTCAAAGCTCTTCACCAACCAACGCCTTCTTCCTCTAAACTTCGATTATTAAATCTCAACGAACGGCCACTTCATGGCAATGAATGGCCACATCATGACAACCGATACCTTTCTCTGTAACAAACTCCACGTGACCTCGAGCGGCCCACTATCGGATGGTTACGGCCGTCACCTTTAATCTATTATGGGCTCTGTCTATAAAAGAGATCCTCCAGATACATTTTTTCTAAGCTCTCTTCTTCTTTCTGAAACTCTGCTGAATTATTGCTTGAGTACTCCATTTCTGTTAGTCAGAAGAGTTGACTTGATCGTCAAAGGGTCCTACCGGAGCCACCACCATCGACTCTAGACGAAACTTTGTTTTGTAGGTTACCGACGGCGATCTCTTCTTTCTTGACTCCAATTCGATCCGGCATCAATCAGATTCTGCACCAACAATAGATATTATTCGGATATAAAATTTATATTCATATTTATTTTAAATGGATATAGATATAATTCATATACTGAAAGTATGAATATAATTATAGATATAATTTAGATATTAATTAAATTATATAATTATATAATAAAAAATATTACTAAATAGATGATAAATCAAGTTAATAACATATTTATATGATTATATATATATTTTAAAATTTAATACATACTATATAAAATTATGTAGGATTATTTATAGATTCGAATATTTAGATATGGATTGAATAATTATCTATCCATATTTATATTTATTATTTTTAAAATATATAAATATTAATTAAATTTTTAAATTTTTATTTATATTTAAATTAATTTAAATATAAAAATAAATTCGAATAAATAATTCTATCACTTCCACCCCTAATTTCAACTGGCCATTTCAATTCCAACCGTAAGCTTCATGATGTATAATACAGTCAGGCCTTCACCGAAACACGCGTGCAGGACTGGAGATCCGACGGTTGAAATGGATCGGCCGTATCCTATTTACTGTAGGAAGTATGCGACCCGGAAGCCAGTTTCCGCAACTTTCACCACGCCCCTGTGACCCCTTTGAAATCCCAACTAATAAAAAATATCAGAAATACTACCTAGAAGGAAGCAGGAGAGGTTGGAAGAAGGAAGAAGGAAGAAGGAAGAAGGAAGGGAGAAGGAGACCGAAAAGAATCTCTACTTTCTCTTCTTTGTTCTTCGCTTGGAACGATCTCTTGAATTCGTCGTCAACGAAAGGTCTGTAAATTTCCCGTCTAAATCTTATTCGAGTTATTCGAAATTTATCAGTTTCTTTAATAATATATGATATTTGATTCCGACTTTGAACGATTATATTCGGATCTTTTTCCTTGGTAATTTCTCGTTTTATTTTTTATTTTATTTTTGATGTGATTACGTCTTGATTTTTGGCTGGTTATATGATTCTTTCTTCCCAAGAAATTTGATCTTTGTGAGGTTTTGACGATTTTTATGGTTTTGACGGGTATTGGCGTTTGAAACTCTTGCGATCATCGGCAGTAATAGATGTTTGCTCTGATTGTTAGATTAGCATTTCGTAATTTCTCTGGGGATGCTTCTTCCTGTCATGGTGCGATGTTTTAACGCTTCTTGGTTTGTGAAATTTGGAATCATAGAGTTTTGTACTGATTGTGTTCTCTTCAATAAATCATTGATTCTCCCCATACTAATCAATATATATGCGTCCAAATATATATGTTTTTAACTTTTTAGTTATTCTTGTTTTGATTGGCTTCGGTTGATGTTATCTTTTCTTTCTGCATTGTTCTTGTTAGGGTTTAGGACCGGTTTTGCTTGTTATTCTCGACCCTTTTATTTTTCCGGAAGTTTTCCTTTAACTCATGTGGATAATCTTCTGTGGATGCTCTATAAGGTTATCAAGGTTATATTTGAGGGATCTTTGAATTGCTTAATTTTGGTCTCATTTATTGCATCAGGATTTGGAAATTTGGTTTTGAAGTCATTGCATCGATGAGATTCAAGAAAGGGTGCAAGGTGGAGGTCTTGAGGAAAAGGCAGGTGCCCCCAGGCTCCTGGTGGTGTGCAGAGATCGTCTCGGGGGATGGACATATGTACAGCGTGAAATATGATCATTTCTTGCCGGATATGGATGGGGTTGTGGAAAGAATACCAAGAAAGGATATCAGACCATGCCCTCCTCCTGTCGAGCGTCCAAGGAGTTGGGTTCCTGGTGACATTGTGGAGGTCTTTGAGAATAACTCATGGAAGCTTGGAGAAGTATCAAGAATTGTTGGTGGGAATTGCTTTTTTGTCAGACTTCTTGGATCCTCCAGGCAGTTTAGAGCCCATAGATCTGGCCTTAGGGTGCGACTGTCTTGGCAAAACAACAAATGGGTTGTGATCCAGAAGGTAATATGATCAGCTCTTTCTATTTGTAGATTATTTTTCATTGGCTGCATTACCTTATTTCCCATCATGCTCCAAGAGTACACATTTTATTGCCCTGCTTACAAGAAGTTTCTTAGATCTGTGCCCTCAGTATTGATCTTGCTTTGATTGTTTTCAATTATCTTAAAGTCATGTTGAACGAATTTTTCATTAACTTGTGTTCTTCATTTTTAAGCTGGCTGTGTAGCTTAGTGTCTTGTCCCTTTGTGATGTCTAATTGGTTTATCACTTGCTTGCAGAAATCTGAAAGATGCAATGATGCACTTGTTAAAAGCCTGACAAAAACCAGAAGATTCAGTCAATTAACTCAGTCATGCATAGAGTTGGAAAAATATGGGGGACATGGCCATGTTGGTGCTGAAAATAGTAACAGAGCCGAGGAACCTACCTCAAGATGCATTAAGAAAAGACCACACTTCTGCTTATCCCCTATGGAGACATGCACTGGATCCAAGAGAAAGATGAGAGCAGTTGAGAAAGAGGGATGTTGCCAGAAAGTGGCTACTGCACATTCATCCCAATTACTGGAAAAGGTAGATGCTGTTGCTTCACCATGTAAATTGCTTGGTGAAAAATACATGCATGCTTTCTCAAACCACAAAGTTTGTGAAATGGGCATGGGTAATCAGAAACCTCGCACTGGTGCTGGCTATCGTTTTATAAAAGGCATAGAACCTAATGATGCTGAGAGTGTTTCATCTTCTGTTGGTAGTTGCAGTCCTAGCAACAGTCCATTTAGGTCCATCCTCTATCCTATATTCAGCCCAACCCATGATTTGGATTGTAATTGTAATGATGCCGAATCTCCTTGTGCATCAGGAAGAGAGCTTGCTTTTCATATAAAAGAGGGACTTGAAGCAAAAATTCATCGCTTAGAGTTACATGCCTATCGTTTGACCTTGTTGGCATTGTATGCAGCCGGGTCCTTAAGTTGGGATAAAGAAGTGTTGATAACCAATCTTCGTTTTATGCTCCGAATATCAAATGATGAACATCTATCAGAGCTAAGGTATTTAGCATCTGCCAAAACAGATATTCTTCAAAGTTTTCATGGCACAAATCATAGCTCATTGTAGGTCTCTTTGTACTTTACTGTCTCCTTCATTTGCTTAAATTCTTCAACCGCGCTATGTGGCTATTCAAATTTTGAGGCTAAGACAGGGAATTACTGTGGCAAGATTTTTTGTATGATAAAACTTTTCCACAAAGCAATGAAATGTTCTAGACTTGATTGTTTCGTGTTAGCTTTCTGAGTCTTGTTATACACTTATCATTTTGGCTATATTGTATTGACTTATTTTATGGTGAAATTTTTGAGCAATTACTAAAGTGATGATCTTCAGCAAGTTGTACAGTAAATGGTCGAAAGATTATGCTATTCTGGACAGTTCTTTTTATGCTGTTATGTTAACTTAAGCCTGAAAGATATCTAGGGCATTCATTACCTGATTTGCTCTTGGCAGGCCTTTTCAAAGTTAGAGCTGTTTTCAATTTAATTACAGTTCTTATATAAGAATTTGACAGGTTCAAAGAACCAAGCGCGTTTGAACCCTCAATATGTAAATATCCTCCTGACATTATGTAATTCATGCTGAGGGTTATGATCTTAGGAGGTCATGTTCAGGGTTGTGGCATTCATCTGTTTCTTTTGTTTTGCTCAATTTTATTGAAGCCCATTTCTTTAATTAATATGAAATCCCTTGAGTGTGAGCCACTTCTCTGTGCTTCATAAATATCAATGATATCTATAGTTGAGCACTTTGATGGTATTCATAGAATCTGGCGCTATCAAAGTATTCCATGCTGAGGATATATTTGATACTCCCCATGTATTTTTCAGGGCCAAAGTTGGAGGCTTGTATAGCTTGCCACAGGGCCAAGATGATGGGATTTGCCACAGGGTCAAGATGACAAAATAAGTCAGCATATGATGATTAGTTGGTATCTTCTGTATCTTTTGTGACTTGCATTTGAGTTTAGCTATGTGCATGTGATAATGACTACAGGTGGAAATTGGTATAAAACAATAATTATCTATAAATTAATCCCATGATATGGAGATCTTCCAAGTTTTTTTATTTCCAAAACCTTCTCCTTATCTACCTTGTAGATTTCATAGCTTGCTTTGTTCTGGCCGTGTTATGTCACAGGCATAACTGCACAAGAGACTAAGGCAAATACTAAATCTTCTTTTTTTTTTTTTTTGGCTTCTGTAATCTTGTTAAGGGTGGCACACAAACCTTAAAGAGGATGCATTGGTTTAGATCTAGAAGTTTCTAAGAGAGCATTAGAAGCAAGGAATATTCATGCAGAATATTTTGAAAAGAATTTGGCGGGATGAGAGCACATGAATAGCAATGGCATGAAAATGTGAATAACATGCTCAAAAAAAATTTCTTTTCCTTGATATATTTCTTTGATTATTGAATATCTGATGAGAAAAAGTATGCTTCCTGATACCAGAAGAGAAGATCAGAAGCAATACAAAATGATTTCGTATGTATGGTTAAAAGTATGAGAACAAAAAAGTTGCTTGCCCTATAGGGCTGTCCTTTCCCTTTTCCCCTTTTTCTAGGGTGGGGGGTGGGATTGGGGTTTGGGTTTGGGCTACAGTGGAGAAACCAGCTGGGGATGAACTACTGCTGTTCCCTTCAGTGTGCATAATTATAAGAGAACAAGATTTAGAAAACCGAACATTTATCGTTGTCAAACAATAACACTCCTATACTATTGAATGAAGGTCATGATGAATCAAATTATCTATTTACTAAGGGTTCTTTCTCTTTGTACAGAAGAGGAATTGGAAGCAGAAACTCATTGTATTGAGGTACCATTGAATAGAACAAGATATAGAAATCTGAACATTTAAAGTTGTCAATCAGTGACATTTCTAATACCATTGTATAAGGGTCCCAATGAATGAATTATAACTAAGAGATATTTCTATTTGTAACAAAGGGGGAATTGGAAGTAAAAGTTCATTGTATACGGTTTCATGCCTATCATTCCACTCTGTGGGCATTCTATGCATCGGGACCCTCTTGCCATGAGAAACAAACACTGATGACTGATGTCTGCCTTATGCTTCATATATCAAATGATGAAAATGTAGTGTAACTAAGGCATGTACATCTTCCTGTTACTCATCATAGTTGTCGTGATGTTGTTCCCTTGCCATTGTAGGGTTTTTTATACCTTTGTTCTATTTTTGTTCTCATTCTTGCATGGCAATGTAAGGCAGGCATTGAATGTCCGTCTGCAAGTTTTGTATTTTGAGGTTAAGACAACATTACTGCTGCAGGAATTTAGTACAATATACCTTTCCATAAAGCAAGGAAATAGCCTGGATTGAAGGAGGGCACTTATTACTCGAAAAGCTTTGTCAAGATATGGACATCTAAATGCATACAATTTGCTTTTAGCTTTGCTGTGGCTGGTGTATATGTGTGCATGTGCTTTCTTGCTTGCACGTGCTTTATAAGAAAAGGATGGTGTTCTTCTTGACATTTAAAATCATGGCTATTCAGATAAGAATTTGGTAGGTTTGAAGATGTCCATGGTTGCTGAGAACATTTTGAACTGTCATCTGTGAATGTGTGCCAATTGTCACAGGAGAAATGTTTAACTTGTTTCTTTATTTTCTTAGGTGCAGTGTTATTGGTTAATTCATTTGAAACCCCTTATGTACAAGCAGCTTCTTTGTGCTTAGTTACATCAGTGGTCTGATTGGATAAATTTTAGAGAAATTTAACATCATCCATAGGATCTGAAACTGTTGCAATTTTGTATCTAGAATATATTTATATACCTTGTACGTTATTCAGGGCTAAAGTTGGAGGCTTGTAAACCTTGCCACAGATCCAGGATGTTGGTGGTTATGTCACATATTATACACTTCAGATGTCATCGTTGCAGCATTTCGTCTTATTGAAAAAAAAGTGAGCAAATCATGATTTGTTGGTGTCTCCTATGTCTTTTGTCATTTCTTGTTAGGGCTAGCTGCATTCTTGTGATTTATGTTCTACAAGATGGAAGTTTATTGCAATACCATAAAAGATCTTAGTTGAATTCCAAGTAATGTAGATTTTAAAATCATTTATTTCCAAATCTTCTCTGACTCTGTAGTATCAAACAAAGTTGAAATTAAAACTGCATAGGTATCTAGTGGATTTTAACTAAAGCTAGAGAAACAAATTTAGTTCAGGTGTGTAATACTTTGACATAACTCAGCTGAGAGGATATGAGTGGGAATGGTATGAAATATTCATCCAGTACTTTAGAAGCATTTGGTTTATGTGCTCTCTAGATTACTTATTGAAAATCTAGCAAGAAAGGTATTCTTAGCATTTCTAGAGAAAAGATTATATGCAATAAAAACCATTTCATTTGTTTGTTTCAAAAGTTTGTACAATGCAATCCAATTTAGATATTCGTATTCAATCAATGATAGTGGCTTTATATATATTTTTTCCTTTAATAGATATTTTTCACCGAGTGCTCAACTTCTTCACTTATCAAACAATAAGTGTATCAAGATTTGCCAAACCGTCTTATACTGTCCGATTCAGGGCATGGCAAACCAGATCGGTAGCCGACCAGGACGGTTCTGGTGTTCGAAATGAAAACACTAGTAGTAAAAACGGGGGGGGAGGAGAAGGAAAGAGAGGAAAAGAGAGAGGGGAAGAGGGAAGGAAAGGGAAAGGCCGGGGAGGCTGGTGGAGGCCCGCTAAGGCTGCTAGAGGGCTGCAAGGCCTTTGGAGCTCCACTCTCCTTTGAAGAGAGGAAAATAGAGGCCTTTGGAGCTCTGCCCTCCTCCTAAGAGAGGAAAATTAGAGAGAGAGAGAGAGAGAGAGAGAGAGAGAGAGAGGCGGCCGCCCCTATTTTGATCTAGCGGAGGTCGGAGAGGAAAATCCAGCGACACCCCTGAATGGCCGGATTTCCCTCCCCGGCATCCGGTTGATCGAAATAGGGGTGGTTGGCCTTTCCACCCTCTCTTGCTTTTTCCTCCCTCTCCCTCCCTAGTCCCTCCCCTTGTCTCTCTATCTCTTTTTTCTTCTCTCAATTCTTCCTTTACCTTACTCCATCAGTCATCCGAGGGCCTTCGCGGCCCTCCGACGGCCACTGCCAGCCTCTCCTCCATCTCCTTCTCACTTCCTGCCCCCTTCTCTCTCTCTCTCTCTCCCCCCCCCTCTCTCCTTCTCCCCCCCTCCATTTTTCTCTGGTTCTCCCCCTCCCCCACTCTATTTGCTATATCGGTTCGGCCCCCACGTGGAATGGCATGGGGTTGTACCAAATCATGCTGCCAGCTACCCGATATAGGACCTGGTATTGGCACAATGAACCTTGAAGTGTTTAATATATCTATGAACAAAAAGATTTAAAGGAGATATTGTAATGAAGATTCTAAGAATACTAGTCTTGTTGGGATAGATTAAACTAACTAACCAATTTATATGAGGAATTCCCCAATATGATAAATTTGAAAGTTCCGAAATTAGTCTTCCAGCTGAAGAAAGAGAAGTATGTATGGAGCACATATAATATTTTCTTTTAAGAAAAATCATTCTTTGGAAATGGATAGATGGATTAGATAATTAGCACATCTTTTTTTTGTGAGGAAGATGCCTTTGAAGTTGTGTGCTTTTGTGGATTATTTTGTCCTGGTGCTCTATGCTTTTGTGACTTTTGAAACTTCTTTTATTAGGCCTTTGTAACTTGGAGAACCTTTAAGCTTTGTATAGTTTTGTTTATAAAGGAATTTATGTATTTTACAGCACAACCTGAAATGTTGAGTTTGGTTATTGTTTTAAAAGACGGTAGGTGGCAGGCCATCAGGGGACTACCCAATGCCTAGGTGCTAGATGAGCATTTAGGCAGGTGCATCCAATTAAGGTGGATAGCTATGCAGTTAGGCAATATAATTCTCATATACACAAGCTTTTATACACCTTTCAGTCAGTCCTCATATTACACATTATTATGTATCCTTTTTTTCCTTTTGCATTCTTACTCATTGTTTTTCCCTCTTTAGCTCAATTTGCAGGCTGCCCTTTGACACCCTTGCTGTAGGGGCACCCATAGTGGTGCCACCAGTCACTGCTGCATGTGGCACCACCTCAAGCTGCAGCCTGTTGCATGTGGCACCACCACCAACAATGTAGGCAGCACTACCAGCATTTGCATTGCTGGCAGCACCATCACCAGCAACAACCATTGCTGCTGGCGGCACCACCACTGGTAGTAGCCCCTGCAGCAGGCACTACCACCACCAGCAGCATCCATTGCTTC
The DNA here is from genome assembly GCA_006176705.1 of Cocos nucifera. Classification (NCBI taxonomy): domain Eukaryota; kingdom Viridiplantae; phylum Streptophyta; class Magnoliopsida; order Arecales; family Arecaceae; genus Cocos; species Cocos nucifera. Next base: position 1,417,465 of record QRFJ01000476.1, on the reverse strand, counting down.
AAGAGGCCCCATTACTGGCAGCAACCCTTACTGCAAGCAGCATCCCCATCAGCGGCAACCAAGATTTGCTGTCTTAACACCAAACCCCATGCCGGTATGATGCTAGCATAGTGTTGCTATACTCGATATAGGGGTCAGTTTGGTCCTCGTTCTGAGTCTCGGTGCTATGGTATGCCCGGTATGAGGTGATACGCATTGATATGGTGAATCTTGGAAGCAACCCTACTGCCAGCGGCAGCATTCGTGCTATTTGCACCATTTCTAAAACAAAAAGGGCAATCAAGGTAGAGAGGAAGAATTGAAGGACATAGAATCAAAGAAAAGAAAAAAGAATGGAAAAAAAAAAAAATACTGGCAAGTGTTGATGCTTACTACCATTTATAGTTCACTGCTTGCCTACCGCCAATCTCCAACCAACATTTGCCACTCACTGCAGGTTTAGGGCTATGGGTAACACTCTAACAATTTGGTGGACTGGCGGACAGGATGAAAGGGGACTTAAAGCTTGCACCTGATTGTTGAACTAATTGAGCTTACACCTGATTGTTGAACCATGTGACTTAGGTCATTAGGTGCATATGCATCTAGGTGCCTACCTCTTGGTAGGTCACTTTTTTTGTGCCATTTGGGCCCTAGGGGAAGCGCCTATTGGTCCAAACTACTTAAAGCTTGTGCCAAGACAGGCACTTGGGTTGACTTTTAAAATAAGGAGTTTTGTGACTCACAAGGTTATCAAACTGCCTAGGTAAGGCCAAGCTTGGGAACCCCTATATGGCCTTGGCGGGAGCCTGTCAGCCAAGTGCTTATGTGCCAGATCACAAGCTTGATGCAGGGCATAATCCAGCAGACTAGAGAATGTTGAAGAGGTAAATCAACACCTCAAGAGTCACTCTAGACCAGCTCTAGTGGCTAACGGACCTATAGGGCACAAGACTAGAGTGTTGAGGAGGTAGATCAACATTGTAAGAATCGCATTAGATAGCTCTAGTGGGTAACCACCATATGACACCAGCTTATTAGACACCATCCTTGGTGAGGATTTTGCAAAGGCCCTAGACCACATCGTGAACTTGCTGCACTTGTGTGTCCTGCACTTATGAATTTGATAGGGAAAATTGTGGTTAGTGTGCATGTAATGCTTGTGGTATAGAGGACAACATTGCAAAGTAATTGAAGATCAAGATATACATCTTTTGATGGGTAGTTTGACCTTGGTCTTCTAGAGATTGGTTGACTGACATGGATCTGTATTTTGATTTAATATGAGTGTTAGATTGCTGAAGGATTGGGTTTAATAAGATGAAATTAAATGTGCTCATAATGTAGATGTGGTAAGTGGGTTGAGTTCTTGTAGGGGTACACTTATTCTCAAATGTCACCGAGTATTATTGAAAAGCCTGTAGATTCACCGAGCATCGCACAAACCATGCATGTATGGTTGGTGGGTTTTGATGGTACCATTTACGACCAGTTTCCACCCTTCATGTGAAGATTTTGGTGAGACCTATTTTACTTTGACTACTGATGATACAACTGAAGATTATGTAGTTTCTGAGAATTACTTATTCAGGACTAGCTGCCTATGAGTTTCAAGCGCATTCTCATGAGTTTATTTCTTTTGGGAACGATATGCTACTGGAGTCGTAGGTTATTTTGAGAGGGATAAAAATAGTTGTCACTCGTTTTAGCCTTAAGCATGACATGGCATGTGTAGTTGTAGATTCTATAAAGTGCTCTGAAGTCTGTGATAGAATATCTTAATTATTTGTCTGGTTTTGGTAAGCATTGGCAAACCTTGCAGATGGACTTTGATTGGTGCTCTTGAAATCCAGTTGACTGTTTGCATAGTATAGTGAAATTTACTGTCAAAATGTATCTTCATCATGGAGAACTTGGTTCATGTTTAGCCAACATAATCTTGTCTAGATGGATCTTTTTTGCTACATGCTGCCTTCTTATTGCTGGTTTTTGTGCCTATAATCTATGGAAGCATCATTCTGGTTCTGATCACATTGGCATCAGGAGTATGTCTGCATATTCTTCTCTCTCTCTTTTTTTTTGGTGCTTGCGTTTATAATATGTAGTCTACTGATATATGTACTCTGATTGTTTGTACTTTGCACAGTTAATCTTGATACATATATACATATATATTGGTGAATGGATTTCATTTAATCTGATTTGGTAGTTTGCTCCATGTTGTATCATAAGATTCTCCTTGGGAGCTATATAGCACCTTATAGACCAATGAGTTGATTGATTGCTAAAAAAGAACTTGATCTGAACATGCTTATGATTCTAATACAATTGCATGTCAGGCTGTTGATTGCTATGGATGTTTTTCTTAATTTCCACATGCTAGCATAAGTAAACTACTGATTAATTTAAACTACAGAATCCATGTCACCTTTTTTGGGAGAGGACTTACAAGTTTGGTTCATATCCATGTAAATCATACTATAAATCTATGACGTGCAATTATGTGTATAAAACCTAGCATTGGTTTGGCCAAAAAAAATAGGAGCTTCATAATGGACTTAAAAGTTTGTAGTTCTGATAACACCAGCAGTAAGACGGCAGATTTTCTGACTAATCTCTGAGCTAGCTGACCAACTTTCTTAAGAGCAGTGGTGTTTCTAAATTGCTGACTGAAAAGGTGCCCAAGCACAAACATTGATCATTTTGGTGCGTAATATCCGTCATGGCTAGTTTAGCATCTAGAGTAATATAGTCTGTAACATGCGACCATACAAGTTTTGGCATCATTTGAAGTTTTGGAGAAGTTAATCTATGTAGATTATAACTACGATTCCTTGCTTTAGATGAGGAGTGCTCATATTTTTTTTTTTGGGTAAGGAAGAGTGCTCATATTTGAAAGGAAGAAAGATCCTCTAGGAAACTGAAAACCTTTTGCTTGCAAATTGTGCCATGTCAACCAGGATCACAGTGGTGGAAATAATATTCTCAAAATTAGAAGGAAAGTTTGGAAATTGTTTTTGATTTTTTTCCCCCATCACATAATGATTCTTGAAACAATCGTTGGTGAGCAGATACTCTGGACCATCATTTGTTCATATATTTTATGATTTATTTACAGTTTGTTCATGATTAATTGAAGACAACTTTATGGGTTGTAAACTAATGTTGTTGTATGCTGCTACTGGTGGATTTGCTATTGTTTGTTGCTCTATTCTATAGTGTAAGTTGCAAGTTGATGCATCGTTTGATATAAATAGATAGTTTGTGTTTGGAGATATTAAAAGAGGTTGAACAATTCAAATTCATTTCATGTTTTTTATTAGGTTGGGTCTTCAAAAGCAACTCAAAGTGTTTCTATTGTTTCATGACATTGGTCCATATTGAGAGCTTTAAGGGTTATGTATTGCAGAAAAAGTGGGCGGGGCATTTTTGGTACGAAAAATCACGAGCAAATTTTGGAAGGGATTTTTTTTTTTTAAAAAAATTTGAAGCACTTATTTGATTGATATAGTATAGGATTTTATAGTATTTGTTTATTTGAATTCTTTGCACGTTTGGTGAACGTTCTAGATTTTTAAATATTTGTAAACGTTTGTGGCTGCAGGGTTCCTTGATCTTAAAACCGTGAGGGGCAGATGGAAGGTTTAGGGCAAATTTTTGTTTGTTTTTAAGGGCCAGTTCTTTTATGGATTAATATTATAAAAAATTAATTTTTTTAAATTTTTTTTAAAATATTATTTTTTAAATAATTAATTTTAAAAATATTATTTTTTTTAAATTTATTTTTGAAACTATCAATAGTTGTGGTAAGGTGGTAGTGTGGCGAAATTGCATGAACATGCAATTTTGGATTTAAAATTACATGTTTAATATACGATTTTAAGATGAGATGGTAAAAATAAAATAAAAAATAAATCAGCACGTTGGAAGTGGATTTTTAGAGAAATCACATTTTCAACATGCAGTTTTTTGGTTATTTTTTTTGTTCTCCCGTGCAGAGTCTCCATCTCTCTTTTTATTTTTTTTGCTAAGCGGTTTGCCAGAGGGAGGGGAGGGGATGATGGTAGGATGGAGTCTAGGAGGGTGTGGGTGGTGGTTGTGTGGGGTGCAGCATGGATGATGGTGGGGTGAGGTTGGGAGAGGGGTGGAGGGATGGTGGCTGCGCTGGATCGCGGAGGATGGAGGGCATTGGCGAAGGATGGTGGGGGTGCCGATGGAGGATGGAACAACGTGGGGTAGGGGTGTGGGGGTTTTCGGGGGTCGGAGGGTGCAGGCTTCACTGTTTGTCAAGGGTGGGGGGAGGGGAGGGGAGGGCAACGGCGGCGAGTGCGGGGGGGGGGGGGATGCTGCGGGAGGAGAAGGGGGAAACGGGAAAAAATGAAAAGAAAGAAAAAAAGAAAATTTGGAGGGGATGAAGGAAAAAAATAAAAAAATATTTTTTTATTATTAATTTAAAAATATTTTTTTAAAAAATAATAATAACATATTATTTTTTGAAAATATTATTGTTAAAAAATATGTTATTATAAAAAAACATAAAAATATTATTTTAGAAAATATGTTATTATTAAAAATAAAAATATTTTAGTAAACATTATTAAAAATAAGTTATTATTTTAATAAAAATAATAAAATATTATTTTGGTAATAAAAATAAAATGTTATTATATTAATAATAAAATTATTATTGTTTTAATCTATATGATTATTTTAGTAACTTCACTTATCGAATCAATTTAGAATTTTTAAAATATTTTTAAAACATAATAATTTTATTATTAATTTATAAATACTATTTATATACTAATATATTATTTTTAAAAATTTTAATTTTTAAAAAATATAATAATAATATTATTTTAATAATATGTTATTATTAATAATATAACAAAAAACATATTTTTATTAACAATATGCTATTATTAATAAAAATATTATTTTTTGAATATAAAAATTAAATAACATATTTATTAATAAAAATAAAAATAATATTTTTATCATTTTTCGTAATAGGGTTATTTTAAATATTTTAATAAAATAAATAAAAATATGTTATTCTTTTTATTAAAAATACTAATAAATATGTTATTTATTTTATTAAAATATTTAAAAATAATCCTATTTTAAAAAATAAAAAAATATGTTATTTATTTTTTTAACAAATATGTTACTTCTTTTATTTTCAAAAAATATTATTTTTATTAATAATAGCATATTGTTAATAAAAATATGTAATTTATTATATTATTAATAATAACATATTATTAAAATAATATTTTATTATTTTTATTAAAATAATAACATATTTTTGATAATGTTTACTAAAATATTTTTTTAATTTTTTAATAATAACATATTTTCTAAAATAATGTTTTATGTTTTTAATAATAACATATTTTTAAAAATAATATTTAAAAAAATAATATGTTATTATTATTTTTTTAAAAAATATTTTTTAAAATAATATACTATTATATAAATAGTATTTTTAAATTTATAATAAAAAATATTATTTTTTTTCTTTTTTTCTTTCTTTTCGTTTTTCCTTTCCCTTTTTTCATCTTTGGCGGCAGTGAAGCTTGCACCCTCTGACCCTCGGGAATCGTCGTACCCCTATCTTGCATTGTTCCATCTTTTGCTGGCATCCCTCCATCCTTCATCGACGTGCTTCATTCTCGATGGCCTGGCGTAGTCGCCGCCCCCCCATCCCCTCCCTCGGACTCGTCCCATCACTGTCCATGCTGTGCCCTTCGTGGCCCCATTGTCCCCTCTCCTTCCTTCGGCTTCGATGAACTGCTCTGCAAAAAAAAAAAAGGACGATCGTGTCGCGTGGGCAAATGAAAAAAGAAGAAATAGAAAAATTGCATGTTGAACATGCGATTTCAAATCCGAAATCGCATGTTCAACATGTGATTTCATCACATTACCGCTATCTCACCATAATTATAGTAGTTTTAAAAATAAATTTAAAAAGATAGTATTTTTAAAATTAATTATTTAAAAAATAAAATTAAAAAAAATATTTTTTTATTGATCAATTATCCATATTTTTTAAGATAAAATAGTTACTTTTTCATGGATGGTATTTATCTGTCAAATGGAAAGTTTTACCTACCTAAAGATTGATTAAATTATTTTTTCATGAGCTAATAAAATAGAAATTTAATTTTATATTTAAAATATTTCATCTTTATTTTTAATATCTTTATCATTTAATGTTTAATAATTTAATCATTCATTTTTTTAAATCTAAAAAATATAAAAGATATTATGAAAAATATAAATAAATTTTAATAATTTATTCAGAAAAGTAGTAATGTAAAAAATTAGGGGTAATAGATTTTGTAGCGACTTATTTGTGTATAAAAAGATATAGATAAATTATTTTTTTATTAAATATTATTTAAAAAATATTTATTAAAAAAAATATAAATTTTTGAGTAAATATTTTATCTGTAAAAGGCGATCTCTAAAGGAATTTAGAATCAAGACCTGTTGGGGCGTTTGTTTGACGTGTCTTTTGGCGGCAGCTCTTTTTCTCTCAAGTTAGGAGTTATATATATTTTTTTAATTTTAAAAAATATAGATATGTTTGATATAATTAATTATTTTATATTTAAATATGATAGTGATGATGATAGTGGCTGAGGTGGCACGGTGGGGTTAATTATGTAATGATAGCAATAGTAATGGCAACAGAGACGGTGAAAATGGTACTAGTGATTGACGTGGCTATAGTGGTGTTGGTGGTAGGGTGTGATGGTGTGGTGGTGATGGTATCGATAGAGGTGGTGGTGAGCGTGGTGTTGATGGTAGGGTGAAGACGTCTGTGGATTTGAGGATGGTAAAAATGATGGTAGAAAAAGTGGCAATGACGATGGAGGTAATAGAGATAGTATTGGTAAAGCTAATGCAATGTAGGCAATGATTAATATAAATTTTTTTATTTTTAAAAATATTATTTAGCTTTCTTATTTTTATTTTTAGAAATAAAAAAATAATTTTAAAAAATAAAAACAGAAATGGTTGCACCAAAGATTTTTCTTATTACAGTTTTTACGTTTTTAGTTTTTAAAAATAAAAAAAAAAAACTATAGCGATGCCAATTAAATTTCTAGTTTCTGATTTTTATTTTTTTAAAAATGTATAAATAGAGGCGAAACTAGTGTTTGGTAATCCTGTTTTTATTTTTAGTTTTTGAAAATCTTATCTCAATTTATGAAATTATGAAAACTAATGAATTTGGTTTTCAAAGCATTTTCAAATCATGTTCGCGGCTGCCAATGCTTCTTTATCACCATCCGTGCCGCCATACTTATTGTGCCTCGCCGCTGCCTGTAGGCGGCAATGCTTGCTGTTGCTTGCACTGCCCCCATGTGTTGTGGCCACTACCATCACGTATTCCCAAAAACAATCTTAGCGACCACTAAATAAGTTATGATTTTTGGTTTTTAAGACAAACAAACATTGTTTTATGAAACCGAAAATTTGAAGTAATGCTAAACACCATCCAGCTCTTTCCAATTTCTTCCAAAAATGCTTTTCTAATTTTTTTCCCATCTTGTACGTCTTTTTTAATGTTACCAAAGTACATATTTTTCTTTAAAAGTGTGTTTTTTTTTTTTTTTTAAAAAAATGTTAAACTCATAAAGGCACTTCTTTTAGACAATATAAAAGATGCTCTTAAAAACCCCAACTCCAAACTATAGGAAAACTAACAATTATTGGGTGCGGGCGTGGCCATGAGATGTTGGACCTAGTCTATGTGGCTTTTGTAACTTGGTATGAGATTGAATCAATCTCAGTCCAGTCTCGAGTTTGACATGAATCAAGTTAAGCTTAGGGCATATTTGGTGTTGCTTTTAAAAATCAAAATCTAGATTTTCTTGCTCTTACAAATATTTTTTTCTTTTTCTTTCTCTAAAAGCACATTTCAGGTAATACCAAACAATTATTTTTCATTTTTTTAATCATAGAAATATTTTTTCCAATAATACTAAACATGCGTTGCTTTTTTCATATATTTTAAATAAGTATTTCTTCTAATTATTTAATTGAGATTAGGAGTGGTTGACTTCCATCATTTCTACCCTATACCCATCTCATCCAAGGGTGTTGATTTCTTCCATACTCCTATGGAAGAGGTGATTCATTTGAAAAAGCAGTTGTTGGGTTTGTGTTGACAACTTTCTAGGATAATTCTTTCTATATCATTTGCGGTGTAAAATTTGTGATGTGGAATGCATCATCTTTTTTGATTGGGCCATCTGGAGCTCTCGTGGCGCAATGTGATGCCTGTCGCATTGCATCCAACCAGGCATCTGATGGTGTGAAGAAAACGAAGGCACGGAAGGTTTTATCGCCAAATACATTTAATATATGTAATAATCTATTTTTTAAATTTAACATAACAAAATTATTCTTTTCCTCCAAAATGAAATATTTTCACTATTTTGCAGTCTGGTTGGACATTATGAATACTGTATTTCTCTCTCTTTTTTCGTTTCTTGGGCAAGAGATTGTTGTATTTCTCTTTCTTCTTTCGTTTCCTGAGCATCTAGGTGTCTAAGGTTTTGGCTGCAGAAACCATTATGCATCCAAGGTTTTTGATTCTTTATTATTCCATCCAAGCAACATGTCCCACCCACCAGGGAGTAAAATACTGTTTGTAGATTTTTTTATTATGTCTCAAATTTTTTTGCAGTTTCTTTAATGCAATAGCTTCTTTGTTAGTTAAATGAAATTAATACGTTAGGTATGTTTAAATCGAGTTTTTTTTTCAGTTCTAAAAATAAATGTCGTATAAAATCCTATCGAAAGTCATATAGTAAGTCATAATGTCATTATTTCTATAATATTCTAGGTCGAAACTATGATATCGTAGATTAAAATTATGACATCTTATTGGTAAAAGATCTTTCGAAGCTAGTTTTGATAATGTTAGACATCGTGTGTATGTTTTATATTAATATAACTAAAAAAATATCTTTCAGTTTTTAATTTTATCTTTTTTTATGACATCCTAAATCGAAATTATGACATCGTAGATCAAAATTATGATATCTTGTTAGTAAAAGACCCTCTTGAAGGTAGTTTCGACAATGTTAGGACATCCTATATCAAGATTATAATATTTTATATTAATATAATAAAAAAATATCTTTTCGATGTCGGTTCTATTTTTTTTATGACATCCTAGGTTGAAATTATTATATCGTAGATCAAAATTATAATATCCTATTAGTAAAAAATCTTTCGAAGCTAGTTTTGATAATGTTAGGATATCATGTGTTAAGATTATGATACTTTATATTAATATAACGAAAAAAATATCCTCCAGCTTTTGATTCTGTCTTTTTTATTATATTCTAAGTTGAAATTATGACATCGTAGGTCAAAATTATGACATCCTATTGATAAAAGATCTCTTGAAGATAGTTTCGACAATGTTAGGACATTCTTTATCAAGATTATGATATTTTATATTAATATAATTAAAAATATCTTTTTAGTATCGGTTCAGTCTTTTTTACAATATTCTAGGTTGAAATTATGATATCGTAGGTCGAAATTATGATATCATAGGTTAAAATTATGATATCTTATTGAAGAAAGTCTTCCAAAGATAGTTTCAACACTATTAAGACATCCTGCATCAAGATTATAATATTTTATATTAATATAATGAAAAAATAACTTTCAGCTTTCAGTTTTGACATTTTTATGATATTTTAGATCGAAATTATGACATCGTAGGTCAAAATTATGATATCCTATTGGTAAAAAGCCTCTTAAAGTTAGTTTCGATAATGTTAGGATATTCTTTGTCAAGATTATGATATTTTATATTAATATAACAAAAAAACATTCTCCAACTTTTGGTTCTATTTTTTTTATGATATCTTAAATTGAAATTATGATATCGTAGGTTAAAATTATGATATCCTATTGGTAAAAGGCTTCTCGAAGATAATTTCGATAATACTAGGGCATCTTGTATCAAGATTATGATATTTTATATTAATATAATAAAAAAATATCTTTCAGCTTTCGGTCTTGATATTTTTATGACATCCTACATCAAAATTATGACATCGTAGGTCAAAATTATGACGTGATATTGGTAAAAGGCCTTCTAAAAATAGTTTCGACAATGTTAGGACATTCTATGTGAAGATTATGATATTTTATGTTAATATAATGAATAAAATATATTTCACGTTTCAGTTCTATCTTTTTAATGATATCCTATGTCGAAATTATGACATTGTAGGTCAAAAATATGACATCTTATTGATAAAAAATCTTTTGAAGGTAGTTTTAATAATATTATGATATTTAGTATCAAGATTATAATATTTTATATTAATATAATAAAAAAACATCTTTTAGCTTTTGATTCTAATATTTTTATGATATTCTAGATCGAAATTATGACATCATAGATCAAAATTATGACATTCTGTTGATAAAAAGTCTCTAGAAGATAGTTTTGATAATGATAGGACATCCTATGACAAGATTATGATATTTTATATCAATATAATAAAAAAATATCTTTTCGATGTCGGTTCTGTCTTTTTTATCACATCTTAGATTGAAATTATAACATCGTAGGTTAAAATTATGACATTCTGTAGGTAAAAGATCTCTCAAAGTTAATTTCGATAATGTTAGAATATCCTAAATCAAAATTATGATATTTTATATTAATATAATAAATTTTTTTTTTTCATATCAGTTCTATTTTTTTATGATATCTTAGATCGAAATTATTACATCGTAGATCAAAATCATAACATCCTACATGTAAAAGAACTATCGAAGATAGTTTCGATAATATTAGAATATTCTATGTTAAGATTATTATATTTTATTTTAATATAATGAAAAAATATCTTTCAACTTTTGATTCTAACATTTTTATTACATCCTAAATTAAAATTATGGCATCATAGGTCAAAATTATGATATCCTATTGGTAAAAGACTCTCCAAAGATAGTTTCTATAATGTTAGAATATTCTATGTTAAAATTATAATATTTTATTTTCATATAATGAATAAAATATTTTTCATATTTTTGTTCTATCTTTTTTATGACATTTTAAGTCAAAATTATGATACCATGGATAAAAATTATGATATTATATTAGTAAAAAATCTTTTGAAGGTAGTTTCGATAATGTAAGAATATCCTATGTCAAGATTGTAATATTTTTATTAATATAATAAAAAAAATATTTTTTTAGTATCGATTCTATCTTTTTTATAACATCTTAAGTCGAAATTATGATATCGAATGATCAAAATTATGACATATTGTTGGTAAAAAGTCTTTCGAAGATAGTTTCGATAATGTTAGGACATCCTGTATCAAGATTATAATAGTTTATATTAATATAATATCTTTCAGCTTTCGATTTTGATATTTTTATGATATCCTAGATTAAAATTATGATATTATAGATCAAAATTATGACATCTTGTTGGTAAAAAATCTTTCGAAGGTAGTTTTGATAATGTTAGAATATCTTATATCAAGATTATGATATTTTATATTAATATAATAAAAAAAATATCTTTTCGATATTGATTCTATCTTTATGACATGCTAGGTCGAAATTATGATATCGAAGATCAAAATTATGATATTCTATCGATAAAAAATTCTTTGAAGATAGTTTCAAAAATATTAAGATATTCTGTATCAAGATTATGATATTTTATGATAATATAACGAAAAAATATCTTTTCGATATTAGTTCTATCTTTTTTTATGATATCCTAGGTCAAAACTATGACATCGTAGATCAAAACTATGATATCTTGTTGCTAAAAAATCTTTCGAATGTAGTTTTGACAATATTAGGATATCCTATGTCAAGATTATGATATTTTATGTTAATATAATAAAAAAAATATCTTCTCAGTTTTGGTTCTGACATTTTAATGACATCCTAAATTAAAATTATGACATCATAGATCAAAATTATGATATCCTATTGGTAAAAGATCTTTCGAAGATAATTTGGACAATGTTAGGACATCCTGTATAAAAATTATGATATTTTATATTAATATAATAAATAAAATATCATCTAGCTTTTGATTTTATCTTTTTTATGATATTTTAGATCAAAATTATAACATCATAAATTAAAATTATGATATCCTATTAGTAAAAGATCTTTCGAAGAAAGTTTCAATAATGTTAGAACATCCTATATCAAGATTATTATATTTTATATTAATATAATGAAAAAAACATCCTCTAGCTTTCACCTCTATCTTTTTTATGAGATCCTAGATCAAAATTATGACATCGTAGGTCAAAATTATGACATTCCATTGGTAAAAAATTTTTCAAAGATAATTTTGATAATGTTAGGATATCATGTGTGAAGATTATGATATTTTATGTTAATATAATGAAAAGAACATCTTCCAGCTTTTGATTTTGATATTTTTATGACATCTTAGGTCAAAATTATAATATCGTAGGTCAAAATTATGATGTCCTATTGATAAAAGATCTTTCAAAGGTAGTTTTGATAATATTAAGACATCCTGTGTCAAGATTATTATATTTTATATTTTATATTAATGTAATAAAAATCATCTTTCAACTTTTGGTTCTATCTTTTTTATGACATCCTAGGTCGAAATTATGACATCGTGGGTCTAAATTATAACATTCTATTGAAAAAGGCCTTCAAAGGTAATTTCGATAATGTTAGTATATTCTGTATCAAGATTATGATATTTTATGTTAATATAACGAAAAAAATATCTTTCTGATATCGGTTCTATCTTTTTTATGACATTTTAGGTTAAAATTATGATATTATAGATTAAAATTATGATATTATAATGATAAAATCCTTTCAGATGTAATTTCGATAATGTTAGGACATCCTATGCCAAGATTATAATATTTTATATTAATATAACCAAAAAAATATCTTTTCGATTTTAATTTTGATGTTTTATGACATCCTAAGTTGAAATTATAGCATCATTGGTCGAAATAATGACATTATAGGTCAAAATTATGACATCCTATTGGTAAAAGATCTTTCGAAGATAGTTTCAATAATATTAGGACATCCCGTGTTAAGATTATTATATTTTATATTAATATAACAAATAAAATATCTTCTACATTTTGATTTTATCTTTTTTATGACATTATAGATCGAAATTATGACATTGTAAGTCAAAATTATGATATAATATTGGTAAAAGATCTTCCAAAGGTAGTTTCGACAATGTTAGAATATCTAGTATCAAGATTATAATATTTTATATTAATATAATAAATTTTTTTTTTGGCTTTTGGTTCTGATGTTTTTATGATATCCTACGTTGAAATTATGATATTGTAGGTCACAATTATGATATCTTATTTATAAAAGATCTTTCGAAGGTAGTTTTGATAATGTTAGAACATCCTGTGTCAAGATTATGATATTTTATATTGATATAACAAAAAAAATATATTTTCGATGTCGGTTCTATCATTTTTAGATATCTTAGGTTGAAATTATAATATAATAGATCAAAATTATGACATCCACAAAAGTTCTTTCAAAGTTAGTTTCAACCATGTTAGGACATTTTGTATCAAAATTATTATATTTTATGTTAATATAATAATTTTTTTTTTTGATATCAAATTTTTTTTTTATAACATCCTAGATCGAAATTATGACATCGTAGGTTAAAATGATGATATCCTATATGTAAAAGACCTCTTGAAGATAGTTTCGACAATGTTAGGACATTCTGTGTTAAAATTATTATATTTTATTTTAATATAATGAAAAAATATCTTCTAACTTTTGATTTTGATATTTTTATAATATTATAGATCAAAATTATAACATTGTAGGTCAAAATTATGACATCCTGTTTGTAAAAGACCCTCCAAAGATAGTCTTAACAATATTAGGATATTCTGTATCAAGATTATAATATTTTATTATCATATAATAAATAAAATATTTTTTACGTTTTGGTTCTGTCTTTTTTATGACATCTTAGTTCGAAATTATAATATCGTAGGTTAAAATTATGACGTCCTATTAGTAAAAGACCTTTCGAAGGTAGTTTCAACAATGTAAGGATATCCCATGTCAAGATTATAATATTTTATGTTAATATAATGAAAAAACATCTTCTTAGTATCGGTTCTATCTCTTTTATGACATCGTAAGCTAAAATTATGACATTAAATGATCAAAATTATGACATTCTATTAGTAAAAGGCTTTCCAAAAGTAATTTCGATAATATTAGGACATCATATATTATGATTATAATATTTTATATTAATATAACGAAAGAACATCTTTCAGCTTTTGATTCTAATGTTTTTATGACATCGAAATTATAACATCGTAGGCTAAAATTATAACATTTTGTTGGTAAAAGGCTTTCCGAAGATAGTTTTGATAACGTTAGGACATCCTGTATCAAGATTATGATATTTTATATTAATATAATAAAAAAAAATCTTTTCGATATCGATTTTATCTTTTTTATGACATCCTTGATTGAAATTATAATATTATAGATCAAAACTGTGATATCTATTGGTAAATAGCTCTTGTTGGTGTAGAATTTGGTTGACGCCGGATCGAACTAAAGTGGAAGGGGATGAGGTCGCCGTCGGTGATCTGCAAAATAAAGTTTCGTTCGAAGCCGATGGGGGTAGTTTCGGAAGGACCCTCCGACGGTCAAATTAGCTCTGGCCAATAAAAATGGAGTGCTCAGTGTGGAGTTCGATAGAGTTTCGAGGAGAGAAGAGTTTTTTAGAATCTGACGTAAGCGTATCTAAAGGATCCTTTTTATAGGTGGAGCTTGTTGTAACTGTCTTGATTAATGACTGTCGTAACCATCCTGATCAATGCCGATCGTTATTGACTTGATAAATGTCGATCGTTATTGACTTGATAAATGCCGATCGTTATTGTCATGATAAATGATAATCATTATTGTTGTGTAACCATTCAGTATTGGGATCGTCTATAGAAATTCGTCAACAGTCTGTAAAGAGTTCGGCTTCCATAGAAGTCCGGCTACTGGAGGAGTCCGCAAGGAGCTCGGCTTCCGTAGAAGCCCGACTGCCGGAGGAGTCCGCAAGGAGTTCGGCTTCCAAGGAGTCCGAAAGATTGATAGAGTTTGGCTAAGGTTCGTCCGCTGGAATCCCGAAAGAGCTCGATCGTTGAGGAGTTTGATCGGCTGAAGGAGTTCGGCTAAGATCCGTCCACTGAAGCTCTTCCATGGTTACCTGTTGCATTAGGCTGAGCATTGAACCAGACTTCGGCAAGAGTGGGGTTTATCCTCAATAATAGTCCCCTACTTTCGAGTTCGAAACTCGAAGGAAGGGAGTGCGGAAAAGGCGACTGTCGATGTCCTCTTCTGGGTTCTGTGTTGGTTCAGGTCGAAGCTCAGGGGAGATCTTATCTTCAGCCAAAGTTGAAGTAGATCTCGTCTCCTACAGCTGAGGTCTGATCTCTAGCCAAGGTTGATACGGTCGCTTGAGAGAGATCTTATCTCTCGTCGAGGTTGCCTTGAGGGAGATCTTATCTCCTGCGGTCGAGGTTAAAGGTCTTTGACCTGCTTGTGTTAGGATGAGGTTGCTCGTTGTTAGGGCCTCTTCCTCCATCTTATCTAAGGTGAACGAGGTCTTCAACTTTGCTCACGTTAGGATGAGATTTTTCTCCTATTTCTAACGGACTGTGGAGGCATATAAGGGTCGTTATCAGTGCCTCTCCCCCCATCCCATCCTAAATGAACGAGGCTTTCGACTTTGCTCGTGTTAGGACGAGGTTCTCCTCCTATTCCTAATGGGCTGTGGGGGCATATAAGGGCCGTTGTCAGTACCTCTCTTTCCATCCCGTTCTAAATGAACGAGGTCTTCGACTTTGCTCGCGTTAGGACGAGGTTCTCCTCCTGTTTTTAACGGATTGTGGGGGCACATAAGGGCCGTTGTCAGGGTCTCTCCCCCCATCTCATCTAAGGTGAACGAGGCCTTCAATTTTTGCTCGCATTAGGACAAGGTTCTCCTCTTGTTCCTAACGGACTGTGGGGGCATATAAGGACCGTTATCAGGACCTCTCTTCCCATCTCGTCTAAGGTGAAAGAGGCCTTCGACTTTGCTCACGTTAGGATGAGGTTTTCCTCCTATTCCTAATGGGCTGTGGGGGCACATAAGGATCGATGTCAGGGCCTCTCCCCCCATCTCATCTAAGGTGAACGAGGCCTTCGACTTTGCTCGTATTAGGACGAGATTCTCCTATTCCTAATGGGTCACTTTCGCTCATTTCTTTCCTGTCATCATGTAATTTTTGCATCAGAAAACAATAATGCTGAATGAAGGAGTTTTATTAAAGACAGTTTACTGATAATACATTCTTAGATTTTCAGAGTTTTAAGATTGAGGAAGCACTATTCCTTCGAGCTCTTTCAGACAATAAGTTTCAGGTCGGACGACCTCCACCACTTCATATGGACCTTCCCAATTTGGGGTGAGCTTTCCTTGGCTCTGAGGCTGAGAGACGGCGGCTCGCCGAAGCACTAGGTCTCCCACTCTGAACGTCTTACCTCTAACTCTGGAGTTGTAGTACTGGGCCACCTTTCGTCTGTTGGCTGCCATTCGGATGTGGGCTTCTTCCTTTTTTTCTTCCAGCAGGTCGAGGTTAACTCTGAGATTCTGGGGGTTGAGCTGCTTGTTGAAGCCTACGGCTTGTGCAGACGGGAGCTTAAGTTTGATCGGGATAACTGCCTCTGTGTTGAAGGCCAAGGCGAAGGATATTTTTCCAATCGGCACTCTTTGTGTAGTTCGGTATACCCAGAGAACGTGGTAGAGTTCGTCCACTCAGGCCCCCTTTGCACTGTCGAGCCTTATCTTGATGCCTTGCAGCAGGATCCGGTTGGTCACCTCAGCTTCCCCATTGGCCTATGAGTGAGCCACCGATGTAAAGCGGTTGGAGATGTTTAGTCCTTCACAGAACTCGACGAACCTCGCCCCAGCGAACTGTCGTCCATTGTCGGTTATAAGGATTTGGAGCAGACTGATCCGGCAGACTAGTGACTTTCAAACGAAGTTCTGCACCTTGGCCTCAGTAATCTTCGCTAGTGGTTCGGCTTCGATCCACTTAGTGAAATAGTCAATCACGATCAGGAGGAACTTTCGTTGCCCGGACGCCATCGGAAAGGGGCCAAGTATGTCCATTCTCCATTGCGCAAATGACCAAGGTGCACTTAGCGAAGCAAGCTCGGAGGCCGGCTGTCTTTATACGTTTGCGTTCTTCTGACAGCGGTCGCACTTCTTCACATACTCCATGGAATTGCGAAATAAGGTCGGCCAATAGTACTCTTGCCGAAGTAGTCTTTGCGACAGGGATCTGGCTCCTACGTGACTTCCGCAGAGTTCTTCATGCACCTCCTAGAGTGCAAGGTCGGTTTCTGAAGGTCGGAGATATCTCAGTAGCGGGAGTATGACCTCTTATACAATTCGTCTTCATGTAAAACAAGCGGGAGGCCTGATTCCTGAGCTTCCGAGCTTCTTTCGGATTATGAGGAAGGACCCCCTCCTTGAGGTAGACGACCAACGGGTCAATCCAGCTTGGCTCGAATTTCGTCTGCAGAATGATCTGGGGTTCCTCTATGGTTGGACACTTTAGAGTCTCCAAGAATACTTCTTTGGGAAGCTCGGCTGGGGCTGAAGTAGCCAACTTAGAGAGAAGATCGGCTCTTACATTTTCCGCCCTCGAAATTTATCGAATGCTGAAACTGTCAAAGGTCGGGGTCATATCCCTCATCTTTCTAAGGTATCTCACCATACTGTCCTCCCATGCCTCGTAGCTGCCATTAACTTGGCATAACACCAGCTGAAAATCACTGTAGACTTGAAGTCGATTTACTTTTAATTTTTTCGCTATTTTTAATCCGACGATCAGCGCTTCATATTCGACCTCATTGTTGGTTGTAGAGAACTCGAAGCGCAGTGCATACTCGATGACGATGCCCTCGGGGCTAATTAAGACCAGCCCTGCACCAGTTCCAGTGGAGTTGGACGAGCCATCCACATGCAGAGCCTAAAAGCCTTCGGGGAGGTCAACACTTTCCTCGGAGAGGTTCGGCTACGATAGCAGGACGCCGATCTCATTCTGTTCAGGCTCGGCTTCGACTGGAATGGTGCATTCTAATACAAAATCCATCGATATCTAAGCCTTGATCGATGGCCAGGGTCGGTAGTTGATGTCAAACTCTGTGAGCTCGATTGCCCATTTTGCGATTCTCCCAGAAGTGTCCGCTCGGTGAAGGACTGCTTTTATTGGTTGGTCCGTGAGGACCGTAATGGTGTGCTCCTAAAAATAGGATCGGAGTCTCCGGGCAGCAATTAGAAGAGAGTAAATTAGTTTTTATAATCTTGAGTACCTGGTCTCCGCATCCCTCAAGACTCGGCTCATGTAGTAGACCGATCGCTGCATCTTTGCTTCCTCTTTGACCAGGACTGCTGCCAGGGCCATCGGGGAGACAGCTAGGTACAGGAATAATTTTTCTCTAGGTTCGAGCTCTATCAGCAATGGGGATGAGTCGAGGTAGTTTTTAAGTTCCTCGAACTGTTGGCACTCCGTCGTCCAACAGAAGTTCTTTGGTTTCCTGAGAACTTGGAAGAAGGGCACACATCATTCGGTCGATCTTGAGATAAAATGATTTAGGGATGCCATCTTTTCGGTCAAGCACTGAACTTTTTTGATCATTTTTGGGGCGGTCATCTCTTGAATGGCTCGGATTTTCTCGGGGTTTGCTTCAATCCGCATCTTGACATCATGAACCTCAGAAACTTTCCTAAGGTCACGTCAAAGGCGCACTTGGTCGGATTCAGTTTCATCCTGTGCTTCTTGAGTGCATCGAAGGTCTCTTTAAGGTCGGCGAGGTGGTCTATTGAAGCTCGACTTTTGATGAGCATATCATCTACATATACCTCCACGTTGCGGTCGATCTGCTTCTTGAAGATCTTATTGACCAAATGCTGGTACGTTGCCTCTGCATTTTTGAGCTCAAAGGGCATGACCCTGTAATAATAAAGACTACGGTCAGTAATAAAAGCGGTCTTTTCTTCATCCTCAAGCGCCATCCGGATCTGGTTATAATCAGAGAAGGCATCCATGAAGGTGAGGAACTCATAGCCCGAAGTCGCATCCACTAGTTGATCAATCTTAGGTAGAGGGTAACTGTCTTTTGAGCAGGCCTTGTTCAACTTTTTGAAGTCAATACACATCCTTCACTTGTTGTTTGCCTTTTTGACGAGGACCACATTTGAGATCCAGGTTGGATAATTAACCTTTCGGATGAATCCGACTTTGAGGAGTTTGTCTACTTCTTCGACAATTGCTTTCTATCTCTTCGGGGTGTGGTGGCGCATCTTTTCTTTTATCAGTCGATGCCTCGGGTCGACGGTCAGTCGATGTTCCATGACCTCGACGTCAATCCCTGACATGTTTGCTGGGGTTCAGGCGAAGACGTCCGCATTTTTTCTGAGAAAGGTAACGAGTTGCTCCCGAACTTCGCCTGCCAAGTTGGAGCCGATCTGCACCATATGCTTGACGTTCCCGTTGTTTAAGGGCATAGAGACGAGGTCCTCCATAGGCTCGTCCCGCTCTTTAGTGAGGTCATCTCGGACATTCAATTCGTCAACAAGATAAGAGTCGGACTGCTCTTCCTTATGTAGGATGATCGAGTAGTAGTGCCTTGCCAAAGCTTGGTCTCCCTTGACCTCTCCGATCCCATGATTTATCGAAAATTTCATCTTCAAATAATAGGTTGACACCACCGTCCAAAGTGCATTTAGATCAGGTCGGCCAAGAATGGCATTGAAGGCGGACAGAGTTCTCATGACTAGAAAATCGACTTGCGCTTTGGCAAGTTTCGGACGTTGCCCTGCTGTCACAACCAAAGTTATTATGCCCTCAGCTGGTACGGTATTGCCAGTAAATTCTATCAGCGGAGAGTTCATAGGCCCCAAGTGGTCATCGGATAAGGATATTTTTGAGAAGGCATCGTAAAACAACACATCGATCGAACTTTCATTGTCCACCAAAATATGGCATACATCATAATCGACAATGTTCAAAGAGATTACAACCGTATCGTTGTGCGAAAATTGAACCCCCTGAACGTTCGCCTTGGTAAAGATCATAAGTTCCTCGGTCCTCTGTTTCTTCATCGGTACTTTGAATCCAGTGGCCTCTTCTTGTTGAAGTCCTTCCGAGATAGTATTGATGACACCGAGAGGTGGTCGATCTTTTTGGTCCTCCCTCCTCGGTGGTAGCGCTCTCAGTCGATCCTCTTACCCTTTAGGCCATCTCCGTAGGAATCGACCAAGTCTACCCGTCTGACGAGCTCTTCAATCTCGTCCTGAAGTTGGATGCACTTCTTAGTGTCGTGGCCGTGGTCACGATGATAAAGGCAGAACTTATTGGGATTACGTTTGCTGGGGTGGGAACGCATCCTCTCAGATTTCGAAAGTTGTTCCTTGATTTTCATCAGTACTTGGATCTTCGGAGCGTTAAAGGGGGCGTAGTTGTGAAATCTTCATTGGAGAAAACCTCGGCACTGGGGAGAACCTCGGCGCTGGGGAGAACCTTGGTGTGTCCTTCCGTCAGGGCTTCCCCACTTTCGAGCTCGAGAGGAAGTTTGGGCTCGCCTGCACCCAGAAAGAGTTCGGAAACGCAGTCGAGCTTTATTCGGCTTTCCTTCTTCGACGGGCTTGCCCGGCTTGCCGACTTGTCGCTTGCCATCGGCTTCATCGTCCTTGGTCTTGAAGGCCTTCTCAGTCCGGACATAACCTTCAGCCCGAGCTAGCATGTTAGCAAAGTCCCTAGGATATTTTTTTTTCAGGGAGAATAGCAAGTTGTTCTTTTGAAGGCCATCCTTGAGCGCGGCCATCGCAATGGACTGGTCTAGGTTCTGGACCTCCAATGCCACGGCGTTAAATCGGATGACATAAGCCTGGATGGATTCTCCTTGCTTCTGTTTGACATTCATCAGAGAATTCGAACTTCGGTGCGGACGCCGACTACTGATGAAGTGGGCTGTGAACTGCTGGCTCATCTGATCAAACGATAAGATGGTACTCGGCTTAAGCACCGAGTACCAATTTCTGGTGGCTCTCTTAAGGATCGAGGGGAAAGCCCGACATAAAATAGCGTCTGGTGCGTCATGAAGCAACATCATCATCTGGAAGGCTTCCAAGTGGTCGACTGGATCGGTGATCCCATTATAACTCTTGAACTGTGGAAGCTTGAAGTTCGGCGGGATCGATTCCTGTATAATTTTTTATGAAAAGGGAGGGTCAGCACAAACGTCATTACCATGAGAGGAGGGATTGTGATGGAGTTCTTCGATCCATCGGCTCATTTCTAAGAGTCTTTGATCCAAGAGATCTTCACGATCTTTGATCTCCAAGGTTTTCTGCTAGAATGGGTGCGAAGCTTTCCCCTAGGTCGAGTCGTGGTCCGAGCAGGGGCCTTCCCTCCTCTGCTTCTTCCTTTTGGGGATCGGAGGTCGGATAGCCCAAGTCGGCCATTCCTGGATCGGACCATAGGGCTCTGGAGAATCCCACGTCGGTTGAGCCGGTGCTGGGGCCTGCTGGTGCATGGCTTGCACCGCCTGCATCGCCTCCGTGAGGCCACGAACCTGTTGGACCAGCAGATTGAACTGCTCTGCATCCACCGCAGCTATAGATGGAACCTGGGTTGCTGGGGCTCGAGTGGGAGCAGACGGATCTGAGCGGGATCGAACCGTGGAGGCCGTTGATCGTCGGGTCGAAGCTTTTCTGAGAGACATTTTTTTTGGAAAGAACTTTAGATCAAATCTGAGCACTCCTTTAAGATCGAGGGAATCTCAAGAACAGAGGTTCAAGCCCTCCTTCTACCGTCAAATCTGTTGGTGCAGAATTTGGTTGACACCGGATCGAACTGGAGTGGAAGGAGACGAGGTCGCCGTCGATGACCTACAAAATAAAGTTCCATCTGGAGCCAATGGGGTAGCTCCGGAAGGATCCTCCGATGGTCAAGTTAGCTCTGGCCAACAGAAATGGAGTGCTCAGTGTGGAGTTCGACAGAGTTTTGAGGAGGAGAGAAGAGTTTTTTAGAACCTGACGTAAGCGTATCTAGAGGATCCTTTTTATAGGCAGAGCTTGTTGTAACTGTCTTGATTAATGACTGTCGTAACCATCCTGATCAATACCGATCGTTATTGACTTGATAAATATCGATCGTTATTGTCGTGATAAATGACAATCATTATTGTTGTGTAATCATTCAGTAGTGGGATCGTCTGTAGAAATTCGTCAATAGTCTGTAAAGAGTTTGGCTTCCATAGAAGCTCGGCTACTGGAGGAGTCCGTAAGGAGTTCGATTTTCGTAGAAGTCCGGCTGTCAGAGAAGTCCGCAAGGAGTTCGGCTTCCATAGAAGCCCGACTGTCGGAGGAGTCCGCAAGAAGTTTGGCTTCTAAGGAGTCCAGAAGGTTGATGGAGTTCGGCTAAGGTTCGTCCGCTGGGATCCTGAAAGAGCTTGACCGTTGAGAAGTTCGGCCGGCTGAAGGAGTTCGGCTAAGATCTGTCTGCTGAAGCTCTTCTGTGGCTACCTGTTACATTAGGCTGAGCATCGAACCGAACTTCGGCAGGAGCGGAGTTTATCCCCAACAGCCCTTAAAGGTAGTTTCGGTAATGTTAGGACATCCTGTATCAAGATTATGGTATTTTATACTAATATAATGAAAAAATAGCTTTTTGATTTTAGTTCTGATATTTTTATGATATCTTAGGTCGAAATTATGACATCGTACGTCGAAATTATGACATCATGTTAGTAAAAGATTTTCTGAAGGTAATTTTGATAATGTTAGGACATCCTGTATAAAAAAATATGATTTTTGATATTAATATAATGAAATCATCCTTCAGCTTTTGGTTCTATCTTTTTTATAATATCCTAGATCATCGTTGGTCCAAATTATGACATCCTATTGGTAAAAAAATTTCTAAAGGTAGTTTTGATAATTTTAGAACATCTTATGTCAAGATTATGATATTTTATATTAATATAACGAAAAAAACATCCTTCAATTTTTGGTTCTATCTTTTTTATGACATCGTAGGTTGAAATTATGATATTATAGGTTAAAATTATGACATCCTATTGGTAAAAGACTTTTCGAAGATAGTTTCGATAATGTTAGGACATCCTGTGTCAAGATTATAACATTTTATGTTAATATAACGAAAAAACATCTTTTAGCTTTTGGTTTTGACATTTTAATGACATCTTAGATCGAAATTATAATATCGTAGGTCAAAATTATGATGTTCTATTGGTAAAAAGCCTTCCGAAGGTAGTTTCGATAATGTTAGAATATCTTATGTCAAGATTATTATATTTTATATTAATATAATAAAAAAATTCTTTAGCTTTTGGTTCTGTCTTTTTATGATATCTTTAGCCAAAATTATAATATCGTAGATCAAAATTATAACATCCTATTAAAGAAGATCCCTCGAAGATAGTTTTAACAATGTTAGGACATCCTGTGTCAAGATTATCATATTTTATGTTAATATAGCAAAAAAATATCTTTTCGATGCCGGTTCTGTCTTTTTTTATGACATCATAGGTTAAAATTATGATATCATTGGTTAAAATAATGACATTCTGTTGGTAAAAGTCCTTTCGAATGTAATTTCGATAATGTTAGGACATCTTATGTTAAGATTATAATATTTTATATTAATATAATAAAAAAATATCTTTTTTATTTTAGTTCTGATATTTTTATAATATTTTATGTCGAAATTATAGCATTGTAGGTCAAAATTATGATATCCTATTAGTAAAAGACCTCTCGAAGATAGTTTCGACAATGTTGGAATATCATGTGTTAAGATTATAATATTTTATGTTAACATAATGAAAAAAGTTCTCTAGCTTTCAGTTTTATCTTTTTTATAATATTCTAGATCAAAATTATAAGATCATAGTTCAAAATTATAACATCCTATTAGTAAAAGATCTTTCGAAGATAGTTTCAACAATGTTAGGACATCATGTATCAAGATTATGATATTTTATCTTAATATAATGAAAAAAATATCTTTCTGCTTTCGGTTTTAATATTTTTATGACATCCTAGTTTGAAATTATGACATCATATATCAAAATTATGACATCCTATTGGTAAATAGCTCTTGAAAGTAGTTTCGACAATGTTAAAACATCCTGTGCCAAGATTGTGATATTTTATGTTAATATAATAAAAAAAATATTTTTTGTTATCGGTTCTATCTTTTTTATGACGTCTTAGATTGAAATTATGATATCGTAGGTCAAAATTATGACATCCTATTAATAAAAGATCTTTCGAAAGTAGTTTCAATAATGTTAAGACATGCTGTGTTAAGATTATAATATTTTATGTTAATATAATAAAAAAAATATCCTTCAGCTTTCAATTCTATCTTTTTTTTATTACATCTTAAATCAAAATTATGATATCGTAGGTTAAAATTATTGCATCCTGTCAGTAAAAGGCCTTTCAAAGGTAGTTTCAGCAATGCTAGAACCTCCTTTGCCAAGATTATGATATTATATGTTAATATAATAAATTTTTTTTTTTAACTTTTGGTTCTATTTTTTTTATGATATCTTAGATCAAAATTATGACATCGTAAGTCAAAATTATGACATCCTATTGATAAAAGGTCTTTCGAAGGTAGTTTCGATAATGTTAGGATATTCTATGTCAAGATTATAATATTTTATTTTAATATAATGAAAAAAAATATCTTAGATCAAAATTATAATATTGTAGATAAAAATTATGACATCTTGTAGGTAAAAGATCTTTCGAAGTTAGTTTCAGTAATGTTAGGATATCCTGTGTTAAGATTATGATATTTTATGTTATTATAATGAAAAAAACATCTTTTAAGTATTGGTTCTATTTTTTTGATGACATCTTAGATCGAAATTATAACATCATTGGTCAAAATTATGACATCTTGTATGTTAAAGACCTCGAATGTAGTTTCGATAATATTAAGATATCTTATGTCAAAATTATTACATATTATATTGATATAAAGAAAAACATCTTCCAGCTTTTGGTTCTGATGCTTTTATGACATCCTACATCGAAATTATGATATGATTTTATGTTATGACATATTGTTGATAAAATGCCTTCCGAAGATAGTTTGGATAATGTTAGGACATCCTATGTCAAGATTATGATATTTTATGTTAATATAACGAAAAAAACATCATCTAGTTTTTTATTTTATTTTTTTTATGACATCTTAGGTCAAAATTATAACATCGTAGGTTAAAATTATGACATCCTATTGGTAAAAGGCCCCCCAAAGATAGTTTTGATAATGTTAGAACATCTTTTGTCAAGATTATGATATTTTATATTAATATAATAAAAAAAAATCTTTCTGATGTTGCTTCTATCTTTTTTATGACATTCTAGATTGAAATTACAATATTGTAGATCAAAATTATGATATCTTATTGGTAAACGACCTTACGAAGATAGTTTCGACAATATTAGGACATCCTGTATCAAGATTATACTATTTTATATTAATATAATGAAAAAACATCTTTCAACTTTCGGTTCTGACATTTTTATGTCATCCTTGGTCAAAATTATGACATCATAGATTAGAATTATGACATCTTATTGGTAAAAAATTTTCTGAAGTTAGCTTCGACAGTTTTAGGACATCCTTTATCAAGATTATAATATTTTATATTAAAATAATAAAAAAAATATCGTCTAACTTTTGGTTCTATCTTTTTTATTATTTTCTAAATCAAAATTATAACATCGTAAGTCAAAATTATGACATCCTATTGATAAAAGACTTCTTGAAGATAGTTTCGATAATGTTAGGACATCCTGTATCAAGATTATAGTATTTTATGTTAATATAACAAATAAATATCTTTTAGCTTTTGGTCCTAATATTTTTATGATATCCTACATCGAAATTATGACATCATTGATCAAAATTATGATATCATGTTGGTAAAAGATCTTTCGAAGGTAGTTTTGATAATATTAGGATATTCTGTATAAAAATTATGATATTTTATATTAATATAACGAAAAAAAAGATCCTCCAGCTTTTAGTTTTGTCTTTTTTATGATATCCTAGATCAAAATTATAATATCGTAGGTCAAAATTATGACATCTTATCGAAATTTTTTTTTTTGAAGGTAGTTTCGATAATTTTAGAATATTCTATATTAAGATTATGATATTTTATATTAATATAATAAAAAAAATATCCTCCAACTTTTGATTGTCTTTTTTGATGATATCATATATCAAAATTATGATATCGTAGATCAAAATTATGATATCATATTGGTAAATAGCTTCCTATAGATAGTTTCGATAATATTATAATTTTGTATTAAGATTATAACATTTTATATTAATATAATAAAAAAAACATCTTCTAGCATTCGGTTCTGACGCTTTTATGATATTTTGGATCAAAATTAAACGTCGTAGATCAAAATTATAACATTCTATTGACAAAAAGGCCTTTCGAAGGTAGTTTTGATAATGTTTGGATATTCTGTGTCAAGATTATTATATTTTATGTTAATATAATGAAAGAAATCTTCTAGCTTTTGGTTCTAATCATTTTTATGACATCCTAAGTCGAAATTATGGCATTGTAGATCAAAATTATAATATCCTATTAAAAAAGACCTTCCGAAGGTAGTTTTGATAATATTAGAACATTCCATGTCAAGATTATCATATTTTATATTTATATAATGAAAAAAGTCTTTTTGGTGTCAGTTCTATCTTTTTTATGACATTCTAGGTGGAAATTATGACATCGTAGGTTAAAATTATGACATCCTATTGGTAAAAGTCCTTTCGAATGTAATTTCGACAATGTTTGGACATCCTTTGTTAAGATTATAATATTTTACGTTAATATAATGAAAAAATATCTTCTTGATTTTGGTTCTGACATTTTTATGATATTTTATGTCAAAATTATGATATTATAGATTAAAATTATGACATCATATTTGTAAAAGACCTGTCAAAGGTAGTTTTGATAATGTTAAGACATCCTATATCAAGATTATAATATTTTATATTAATATAATAAATAAAAATATCATCTAGCTTTTAGTTTTTTTTTTTTTTATGACATCCTAGGTCGAAGTTATAACATCACAGTTCAAAATTATAACATCCTATTGGTAAAAGGCCTTTTGAAGGTAGTTTCAATAATGTTGGGATATTCTATGTCAAGATTATTATATTTTATCTTAATATAATGAAAAAATATCTTTCAGCTTTCGATTCTAATATTTTAATGATATTCTAATTCAAAATTATGATATTATAGATTAAAATTATGATATTCTGTTGATAAAAGATCTCTCGAAAGTAGTTTCGACAATATTAGGACATCCTATGTCAAGATTATAATATTTTATATTAATATAATAAAAAAATATTTTTTTGGTATCAGTTCTATTTTTTTATGACGTCTTAGCTCGAAATTATGATATTATGGATCAAAATTATAACATCCTATTGGTAAAAGATCTTCTGAAGGTAGTTTCGATAAATGTTAAGATATGCTGTGTCAAGATTGTAATATTTTATATTAATATAATAAAAAAAATATCCTCCAGCTTTCGATTTTATCTTTTTTATTATATCTTAAATTGAAATTATGATATCGTAGAGTAAAATTATGACATTCTATTGGTAAAAGGCTTCTGAACGTAGTTTTGACAATGCTAGGAACTTTTTTGTTAAGATTATGATATTTTACGTTAATATAACAAAAAAGCATCCTCCAACTTTCGATTCTATTTTTTTTATGATATCCTAGATCGAAATTGTGACATCGTAGGTCAAAATTATGATATTCTAATGGTAAAAGACCTCTCAAACATAGTTTCGATAATGTTAGAACATCCTGTATCAAGATTATTATATTGTATTTTAATATAATAAAAAAATATCTTTTCATTGTCGGTTTTATCTTTTTTATGATATTTTAGATTGAAACTATAACATCATAAGTAAAAATTATACTATTCTATAGGTAAAAGGCCTCCCGAAGTTAGTTTTGATAATGTTAGGACATCCTGTGTTAAGATTATAATATTTTATATTATTATAACGAAAAAATATCTTTTCGATGTTGATTTTATTTTTTTGATGGCATCCTAGATAGAAATTATAATATCATTGGTCAAAATTATGACATCCTATATGTAAAAGACCTCTTGAAGGTTGTTTCAATAATATTAGGATATCTTATGTCAAGATTATTATATTTTATATTGATATAAAGAAAAAAATATCTTCTAGCTTTCGGTTTTGATGCTTTTATGGCATCCTAGGTTGAAATTATGATATGATTTTATGTGATGACATGCTATAGGTAAAGGACCTCTTGAAGATAGTTTCGATAATGTTAGAACATTCTGTGTGTTAAGATTATGATATTTTATATTAATATGACAAAAAAAGATCTTGTAGCTTTCAGTTCTATCTTTTTTATGACATCTTAGATCGAAATTATGATATCGTAGATCAAAATTATGACATCCTATTGGTAAAATGCCTTTCGAAGGTAGTTTCGATAATATTAAAATATTTTTTATCAAGATTATAATATTTTATAATAATATAATAAAAAATATTTTTTTGATGTCGGTTCTATCTTTTTTATAATATCTTAGGTCGAAATTACGACATCATAGATCAGAATTATGACATTTTGTTGGTAAACGGCATACTGAAGATAATTTCGATAATGTTAGAACATCCTGTATCAAGATTATAACATTTTATGTTAATATAATAAAAAAAATATTTTTTAGATTTCAGTTCTGTCATTTTTATGACATCTTAGATCAAAATTATGACATCGTAGGTCAGAATTATGACATCATTTTGGTAAAAGGCCTCCCAAAGTTAGCTTTGACAATGTTAGGGCACGTTTTGTCAAGATTATGACATTTGATGTTAATATAATGAAAAAAACATCCTCTAACTTTCGGTTCTATCTTTTTTTTATGATTTCTTATATCAAAATTATGACATCGTAGGTCAAAATTATGACATCCTATTGGTAAAAAATCTTTCGAAGGTAGTTTTGATAATGTTAGGACATTCTGTATCAAGATTATAATATTTTATGTTAATATAATAAAAAAAATATCTTCTAGCTTTCAGTCTTGATGTTTTTATGACATCCTACATCAAAATTATAATATCGTAGGTAAAAATTATGATATCATGTTGGTAAAAGGCTTTCCGAAGATAGTTTCGATAATGTTAGGATATCCTATGTCAGGATTATAATATTTTATGTTAATATAATAAAAAAATATTTTTTTGGTGTCGGTTTTATTTTTTTTATAATATTCTAGATCAGAATTATGACATCGTAGGTCAAAATTATGACATCCTATTGCTAAAAGATCTTTCAAAGATAGTTTCAACAATGTTAGGACATCCTGGGTCAAGATTTTGATATTTTATATTAATATAATGAAAAAAAATATCTTCAGCTTTCAGTTCTATCTTTTTTATGACATCTTAGATCAAAATTATGGCATCATGTTGGTAAAGGACCTCCGAAAGATAGTTTCGACAATGTGAGGACATCATTTGCCAAGATTATGATATTTTATGTTAATATAATGAAAAAAATATCTTCCATATTTTGGTTCTATCTTTTTATGATATCCTATGTCGAAATTATGACATCATAGGTCAAAATTATGACATCCTGTTGGTAAAAGATCTTTCAAAAATAGTTTCGATAGTGTTAGGACATCCAATATCAAAATTATAATATTTTTGTTAATATAATAAAAAATATATCTTTTAGTTTTTGGTTTTAACGATTTTATGACATCAAAATTATGATATCATAGATCAAAATTATGATATTTTATTGATAAAAAATCATCCAAAAGTAGTTTCGATAATATTAGAACATCCAATATCAGGATTATAACATTTTCTGTTAATATAATGAAAAAAACCTCTTCCAGCTTTCATTTTTGATATTTTTATGACATTCCAAATCGAAATTATAACATTATAGGTCAAAATTATGAGATTTTATTGGTAAAAGATCTTCTAAAAGTAGTTTTGACAATGCTAGGACATCCTATGTTAAGATTATGATATTTTATTTTAGTATAATAAAAAAATATTTTTTTGATATCGGTTTTATTTTTTTTATGACATCTTAGGTCGAAATTTTAATATTGTAAGTCAAAATTATGACATCATATTGATAAAATATCTCGAAGTTAGTTTCGATAATGTTAGCACATCCGATGTTAAAATTATGAAATTTTATATTAATATAACAAAAAAACATCTTTCCAATGTTGGTTCTATTTTTTTTATTATATCCTAGATCGAAATTATGAAATTATAGGTCAAAATTATGATGTCATATATGTAAAAGACCTCTTTAAAGTAGTTTCAACAATGTTAAGACTTCCTGTATCAAGATTATTATATTTTATTTTAATATAATAAAAAAATATTTTTTGGCTTTTGGTTCTAATATTTTTATGATATTCTTGATCAAAATTATGACATCGTAGGTTAAAATTATAACATTATATTGGTAAAAGACATTCTGAAGGTAGTTTTGACAATATTAGGACATCCTGTGTCAAGATTATTATATTTTATTTTTATATAATGAATAAAATATTTTTTATGTTTTGGTTTTGTCTTTTTTACAACATCTTAGGTCGAAATTATGATATCGTAGATTAAAATTATGATATCTTATTAGTAAAAGATCTTCCAAAGATAGTTTCGATAGTATAAGAATATTCTGTGTTAAGATTATAATATTTTATATTAATATAATGAAAAAATATCATTCTGGTGTCGGTTCTATCTTTTTTATGATATTATAGATCAAAATTATGATATTGAATGTTCAAAATTATGACATGCTATTGATAAAAGGCCTTTTGAAGATAGTTCAATAATGTTAGGATATATTATATCAAGATTATAATATTATATATTAATATAACAAAAAAAAACTTTCAGTTTTTGGTTCTAACATTATTATGATATTATAGGTCGAAATTATGATATCGTAGGCCAAAATTATGACATCATATTGGTGAAAGATCTTTCGAAGATAGTTTCGATAATGTTAGGACATCCTATATTAAGATTATAATATTTTATTTTAATATAATGAGAAAACATCTTTTTGATATTGGTTTTATCTTTTTTATGACATCATAGATCAAAATTATAATATCTTATGTCAAAATTATGAAATCATATCGATAAAAGTCCCTCTAAAGGTAGTTTCAAAAATGTTAAGACATTCTGTGTCAAAATTATGATATTTTATGATAATATAATGAAAAAAATATCTTTTCGA
Organism: Cocos nucifera; assembly: GCA_006176705.1. Classification (NCBI taxonomy): domain Eukaryota; kingdom Viridiplantae; phylum Streptophyta; class Magnoliopsida; order Arecales; family Arecaceae; genus Cocos; species Cocos nucifera. Next base: position 1,385,970 of record QRFJ01000476.1, on the reverse strand, counting down.
TTTTGGTTCTATCTTTTTTATTATATCATAGATCAAAATTATGACAACATAGGTCAAAACTATGACATCCTATTGTTAAAAAGCCTTTCGAAGATAGTTTTGATAATGTCACGATATCTTATATCAAGATTATGCTATTTTATATTAATATAACAAAAAAAAATATCTTCTCAATTTTGGTTCTGACGTTTTTATAACATTCTACGTTGAAATAATGACATCGTAGGTTGAAATTATGATATCATGTTGGTAAAAAATCTTCCCAAGATAGTTTTGATAATGTTAGGATATCCTATATAAAGATTATGATATTTTATGTTAATATAACAAAAAAACATTCTCTAGCTTTTGGTTTTGTCTTTTTTATGATATCCTAGATTTAAATTATAAAATCATAGGTCAAAATTATGATATCCTATTGGTAAAAGACCTCTCGAAGATAGTTTTGATAATATTAGGACATCTTACATCAAGATTATTATATTTTATATTAATATGATGAAAAAAACATCCTTCAGCTTTCGATTTTATCTTTTTTATTATAATTTAGGTCAAAATTATGACATCATAGATAAAAATTATAACATCTTATTGGTAAAAGACTTCTCGAAGATGGCTTCGATATTGTTAAGATATTATGTATCAAAATTATGATATTTTATGTTAATATAACAAAAAAAAAATCTTCCAGCTTTTGGTTCTAACGCTTTTATGACATCGTAGATCGAAATTATAACATCGTAGGTCAAAATTATAACATCCTATTGGTAAAAGGCCTTCCAAAGATAGTTTCGATAATGTTAGCATATCATGTATCAAAATTATGATATTTTATATTAATATAATACAAAAAAATCTTTTTGATATCGGTTCTATCTTTTTTATGATATCCTAGGTCGAAATTATTTTTATCGGTAAAAGGCCCTCCCGAAGATAGTTTCAAAAATATTAGGACATCCTGTATCAAGATTATGATATTTTATGATAATATAATGAAAAAACATCTTTCTAGTATTGATTCTATCTTTTTTATGATATTTTAGATCAAAATTATGATATTGTAGGTCAAAATTATGACATGCTGTTGGTAAAATATCTTTCGAAGATAGTTTCGATAATGTTAAGACATTAGAATTATGATATTTAATGTTAGTATAATGAAAAAATATCTTTTCGATTTTAGTTCCGACGTTTTTATGATATCATGGTCAAAATTATGACATCGTAGGTCAAAATTTTGACATCCTATTGATAAAAAGCTTCCTAAAGATAGTTTCGATAATGTTAGGATATCCTGTATCAAGATTATGATATTTTATATTAATATCATAAAAAAATATCTTTCAATTATCGGTTTTATTTTTTATTATATCCTAAATCAAAATTATGACCTCATAGATTAGAATTATGACATCCTATTCGTTAAAGGCCTTCCGAAAGTAGTTTTGACAATGTTAGAATATTCTTTATCAAGATTATGACATTTTATGTTAATATAACAAAAAAATATCCTCCAACTTTTGGTTCTGTCTTTTTTATGATATCCTAGATCGAAATTATAACATATAGGTCGAAATTATAACATCCTATTAGTAAAAGATCTTCCGAAGGTAGTCTCGATAGTGTTAGGATATCTTGTATCAAGATTATGATATTTTATGTTAATATAACAAAAAAAATATCATTTAGTTTTTGATTATGATATTTTTGTGATATCCTACATCAAAATTATGACATCATAGGTCAAAATTATGACATCATGTTGGTAAAAGGCCATTCGAAGGTAGTTTCGATAATGTTAGGACATTTTGTGTGAAGATTATGACATGTTATGTTAATATAACAAATAAAACATCTTCCACGTTTCGGTTCTATCTTTTTTATGACATCATAGGTTCAAATTATGATATCTTGTTGGTAAATGACCTTCCGAATATAGTTTCGATAATATTAAGACATCATGTATCAAGATTATAATATTTTATATTAATATAATAAAAAATATCTTTCAGCTTTCGGTTCTGACGTTTTTATGACATCCTAGATCGAAATTATGGCATCATAGGTCAAAATTAGGATATTTTGCTGATAAAAGGCCTTTCGAAAGTAGTTTCGATAATGTTAGGATATCCTGTATCAAGATTTTAATATTTTATTTTAATACAACAAAAAAAAATATCTTTTCAATTTGATTCTATTTTTTTTATAACATCGTAGGTCAAAATTATGACATCGTAAATCAAAATTATGATATTCTATTGATAAAAGACCTCGTGAAGGTAGTTTCGATAATGTTAGAATATCTTGTATCAAGATTATGATATTTTATATTAATAAAATGAGAAAATATCCTCCAGCTTTCGATTCTATCTTTTTTATGACATCCTAAGTTGAAATTATGATATCATAAATCAAAATTATGACCTCCTGTAAAATTATAATGTTATCATTTTTTTATGGCATGTTAGTAAAATTTTGACATCCTATTGGTAAAAGGCCTTTCAATGATAGTTTTGATAATGTTAGAATATTCTGTGTCAAGATTATGATATTTTATGTTAATATAATGAAAAAAACTTCTTCTAGATTTTGATTCTGACATTTTTATGACATTCCATATCAAAATTATGATATCATAAGTCAAAATTATGACATCATGTTGATAAAATGCCTCTCCAAGATAGTTTCAACAATATTAGAACATCTTGTGTTAAGATTATAATATTTTATATTAATATAATGAAAAAAATCTTTTCGATGTCAGTTCTATCTTTTTTTGTAATATCCTAGGTCAAAATTATAACATTGTAGATCAAAATTATGACATTCTGTTCGTAAAAAGGCCCCCCAAAAGTAGTTTCGATAATGTTATGATATTCTATGTCAAGATTATGATATTTTATGATTATATAATGAACAAAATATTTTCTATATTTTGGTTTTATCTTTTTTATGATATTTTAGGTTGAAATTATGATATTGTAGATTGAAATTATGACATCCTATTGGTAAAAGACCTTCCGAAGATAGTTTTGATAATATTTCGATATTCAATATCAAGATTATGATATTTTATGTTAATATAATGAAAAAAATATTTTTGATGTTGGTTCTGTCTTTTTTATGATATCTTAGATCAAAATTATAATATCATAAGTTAAAATTATGACATTCTATAGGTAAAAAATCTTCCGAAGTTAGTTCGACAATGTTAGGAAATCCTGTGCTAAGATTATGATATTTTATGTTAATATAATGGAAAAACATCTTTTCGATGTTAGTTCTATTTTTTTTATGATATCCTAGATCGAAATTATGATATTGTTGATCAAAATTATGACATTCTGTATGTAAAAGGCCTGTTGAAGATAGTTTCGACAATGATAGAACTTTCTATGTCAAGATTATTACATTTTATGTGAATATAATGAAAAAAACATCTTTTCAGTGTCAGTTCTATCTTTTTATGACGTCGTAGGTTAAAATTATGATCATCAATTATAACATCATAGATCAAAATTATAACATCTTATAGGTGAAAGGTCGTTTCGATAATAGTTAGGACATCCTGTCAAGTCAATGATTATGGATATTCTATATTAATATGATAAACAAAATATTTTTTATATTTTAATATAATAAAAAATACATCTTTACGATGTCGATTTTATTTTTTTATGATATCTTAGAATCAAAATTATGATATCGTAGGTTAAAATTATGATATCATATATGTAAAAGATCTATCGAAGATAGTTTCGATAATGTTAAGACATCTTATATCAAGATTATTATATTTTCTTTTAATATAACAAAAAATATCTTCTAGCTTTCGGTATTTGATGTTTTTATGATATCTTAGATCGAAATTATGATATCGTAGATCAAAATTATGTTAAAATTATGATCTCGTAGGTCAAAAGTATAACATGCTATTGGTAAAAGGCCTTCCTGAAGGTAGTTTCGATAATGTTAGGATATCTTGTATCAAGATTATGATATTTTAAGTTAATATAATGAGCAAAAATATCTTTTCAGCATTTTGAGTTCTAATCTTTTTTATGACATCTCTAGGTCAAAATTATGATATCATAAGATCAAAATTATGATATCCTTGTTAGTAAAAGAGTTTTTCGAAAGGTAGTTTCGATAATGTTAAGGAACATTCCTGTGTCAAGATTATGAATATTTTATATTAATATAATAAAAAAAATATCTTTTTTCTAGTATTGGTTCTATCTTTTTTATTAGTATCCTTAAGATCAAAATTATGATATCGTAATGATCAAAATTATGATATCCTATTAGTAAAAGATCGTTCAAAGATAGTTTCGAAAATGTTAGGATATTCTGTGTTAAGATTATGATATTTTATTTTAATATAATGAAAAAACCTTCTTTCCGATATCGGTTCTATCTTTTTTATGATATCTTAATCAAAATTATAATATCGTAGGTCAAAATTGTGACATTCTATTGATGAAAGACCTTTCGAAGGTAGTTTCGATAATATTAGGATATCCTCTATCAAGATTATAATATTTTATATTAATATAATAAAAAAATATTTTTTGGTGTCGATTCTATCTTTTTTATGATATTCTAGACCAAGATTATGATATTGTAGGTCAAAATTATGACATCCTATTAGAAAAAGTCCTCTCGAATGTAATTTCGATAATGGTAGGATATATTATGTTAAAATTTTGAGATTTTATGTTAATATAACATGAAAAATATCTTCTTGATTTCGGTTCTGATGTTTTTATGAAATCCTAAGTCAAAATTATGGCATCATATGTCAAAATTATGACATCTTATTGGTAAACGGTTTTTCGAAGGTAATTTCGATAATGTTAGAACATCTTATGTAAAGATTATGATATTTTCTGCTAATATAACAAAAAAGAATATCCTCCAGCTTTTGATCTTATCTTTTTTTGACATTCTAGATTGAAATTATGACATAGTAGGTCAAATTATGACATCCTGTTAGTAAAAGATGTCTCGAAGTTTGTTTCGATAATGTTAGGATATTCTATGTCAAGATTATGACATTTTATCTTAATATACCAAAAAAACATCTTCTAGCATTTGGTTTTGTCTTTTTTTAGACATTTTAGGTCAAAATTATGATATCGTATGTTAAAATTATGATATCCTAATGGTAAAAGGCTCCCTCGAAGATAATTTCAATAATGTTAGAAAATCTTATATCAAGATTATTATATTTTATATTAATATAATGAAAAAAATATCTTCAGCTTTTGATTCTATCTTTTTTATGATATCCGAGATCGAAATTATGACATCCTAGGTTAAAATTATGACATCTTATTGGTAAAAGATCCACCGAAGGTAGTTTTGATAATATTAGAATATCTTTTGTTAAGATTATTCTATTTTATATTAATATAATGAAAAAAAATCTTCACGATGTCGGTTCTATCTTTTTTATGACATTATAGGTTGAAATATGATGTCATATGATATTCTATTAATAAAAGACCTTTCGAAGATAGTTTCGATAATATTAGGATATTATATATCAAAATTATAATATTTTATGTTAATATAATGAAAAAACATCTTCTAGCTTTTGGTTTTATATTTTTTATGACATCTTAGATCGAAGTTATGACATCGTAGGTCAAAATTATGACATCCTTTTGGTAAAAGATCCTCAGAAGGTAATTTCGACAATGTTAAGACATACTATATCGAGATTATGATATTTTATTTAATATAATAAATAAAACATCTTCCATGTTTGGATTCTATCATCTTTGGTCGAAATTATGTCATCGTTGGTCAAAATTATGACATCCTATTGCTAAAAGATCTTTCAAAGATAATTTCAATAATGTTAGGATATTCTGTATCAAGATTATAATATTTTATATTAATATAATAAAAAAACATCTTTCAGCTTTCGGTTCGAACATTTTTATGATATCTTAGATCAAAATTATGATATCGTAGGTAAAAATTATAATATTCTATTGGTAAAAAGCTTTTCTAAGATAGTTTCGATAATATTAAGATATCCTATAATAAAATTATAATATTTTAGTTTAATATAACAAAAAAAATATCTTTTCGGAGTCAGTTCTTTTCTTTATGATATCCTAGATTGAAATTATGACATCGTAGATCAAAATTATGACATCCTGTTGGTAAAAGATCTTTTGAAGATAGTTTTGACGATATTAGGATATCCTGTGTCATGATTATGATATTTTATTTTAATATAATAAAAAAATATTCTCTAGCTTTTGATTCTGTCATTTTTATGATATTATAGATCGAAATTATGAAATCGTAGATCAAAATTTTGACATCCTGTTGGTAAAAGATCTTTCGAAGATAGTTTCGATAATATTTGGACATCTTATGTCAAGATTATAATATTTTATATTAATATAATAAAAAAATATTTTTTAGCTTTTGATTCTATTTTTTTTATGATATCTTAGATTGAAATTATGACATTATAGGTCAAAATTATGACATTCTGTTGGTAAAAAAAATTTTCGAAGATAGTTTCGATAATATTAGGATATTCTATATCAAGATTATTATATTTTATGTTAATATAACAAAAAAAACATCTTCTACCTTTCGATTCTGACATTTTTATGTCATTCTAAGTCAAAATTATAATATCGTAGGTCAAAATTATGACATCCTATTGGTAAAAAAATTTTTGACGATAGTTTCGATAATGTTAGGACATCCTATATTAAGATTATTATATTTTATGTTAATATAATAAAAAAATATCATCCAGCTTTTGGTTTTGTATTTTTTATGATATTCTAGGTCGAAATTATGACATGATAGGTCAAAATTATGACATCCTATTAAAAAAAATCTCTCAAAGATAGTTTCGACAATGGTAGGACATTCCATGTATAGATTATGATATTTTATATTAATATAATAAAAAAATATCTTTTTAGTATTGGTTCTGTCTTTTTTATGATATTCTAGATCGAGATTATGATATCGTAGGTTAAAATTATGATATCCTGTTAGTAAAAATCTTTCCAAATATAATTTCGATAATGTTAGGACATCCTGTGTCAAAAATTATGATATTTCATATTAATATAACAAAAAAACATCTTCTCGATTTTGGTTCTAATATTTTTATAACGTTTTAGGTCGAAATAATGGCATCGTAGGTCAAAATTATGATATTATGTTGGTAAAAAGTCTTCTAAAGATAGTTTTGACAATATTAGGATATCCTATGTAAAGATTATGACTTATGTTAATTTAATGAAAAAAATATCCTTCAGCTTTCGATTTTGTCTTTTTTATGACATCCTAAGTCGAAATTATGACGTCGCAGGTCAAAATTATGACATCCTTTTGGTGAAAAATCTTCCGAAGTTAGTTTCGATAATGTTAGGATATCCTATGTCAAGATTATGATATTTTATCTTAATATAATAAAAAAATATCTTTCAGCTTTTGGTTCTATCTTTTTTAGATATTTTAGATCAAAATTATGACATCGTAGGTCAAAATTATGATATTTTATTTTAATATAATAAATTTTTTTTTTGATGTTGGTTCTATTTTTTTATAATATCTTAGATCGAAATATAATATCATAGATCAAAATTATGACATCCTATTGATAAAAGAGCTTTCGAAAGTAGTTTCTACAATGTTAGGACATCCTATGTCAAGATTATAATATTTTATGTTAATATAACGAAAAAAAATCCTCCAACTTTTGATTCTATCTTTTTTATGATATTTTAGTCAAAATTATAACATCGTAGGTTAAAATTATGACATCTTATTGGTAAAAGACTTTTCGGAGGTAATTTTAATAATATTAGAACATCCTTTATCAAGATAATTATATTTTATATTAATATAATGAAAAAAGCATCCTCCAACTTTTGGTTCTATCTTTTTTTTGACATCCTAGGTCGAAATTATGATATCATAGGTCAAAATTATGATATCTTGTTAGTAAAAGACCTTCCGAAGATAGTTTCGATAATATTAGAATATTTTGTGTAAAGATTATGATATTTTATATTAATATAATGAGAAAAGAATATCTTACGACTTCGATTTTGATGTTTTTATGACATCTTAGATTGAAATTATGACATCGTAGGTCAAAATTATGACATCATATTGGTAAAAGACTATCGAAGGTAGTTTTAATAATGTTAGGACATCCTGTGTTAAGATTATGATATTTTATTTTAATATAATAAATAAAATATCTTCTATGTTTTGATTCTATCTTTTTTATGATATTTTAGGTCGAAATTATGACATCATATGTCAAAATTATAACATCCGATTGGTAAAATATCTTTCAAAGGTAGTTTTGATAATATTACGACATCCTATATCAAGATTATAATATTTTATGTTAATATAACAAAAAAAAATCTTTCAGCTTTCAGTTCCAACATTTCTATGATATTTTAGATCGAAATTATAACATCGTAGGTCAAAATTATAATATCCTATTGGTAAAAGACCTTCTGAAAGTAGTTTCAACAATGTTATGATATCCTATGTCAAGATTATGATATTTTATATTAGTATAATGAATAAAATATCTTCCACATTTTGGTTTGATATCTTAGGTCAAAATTATGATATCATAGTTTTAAATTATGACATCCTGTTGGTGAAAAACCTCCGAAAGACAGTTTCGATAATATAAGGATATGTTATATCAAGATTATGATATTTTATACTAATATAACAAAAAAACATCTTTTTAGTGCCGTTTCTGGCTTTTTTATAGCATCCTAAGTCGAAATTATGACATGCTATTGGTAAAAGGCCTTCTGAAGGTAGTTTCAACAATGTTAGAAGATTCTATATCAAGATTATGATATTATAATATAATAAAAAAACATCTTCTAACTTTCCGTTCTAATATTTTTACGATATTCTAAATTAAAGTTATGACATCGTAGGTCAAAATTTTGACATCCTATTAGTAAAAGACTCCTCAATGATAGTTTTATCAATGTTAGGACATCCTGTGTCAATATTATGATATTTTATATAAATATAATAAAAAAATATTTTTTTGATATCGGTTCTATCTTTTTTTATGACATCTTAGATCGAAATTATGACAACATAGAGCAAAATTATGACATCCTACTGGTAAAAGATCTTTCGAAGATAGTTTTGACAATGTTAGGATATCCTATGTCAAGATTATGATATTTTATATTAATATAATGAAAACATCTTTTTGGTATTGGTTATGTCTTTTTTATTACATTCTAGATTGAAATTATGATATCGTAAGTCAAAATTATGATATCTTATACGTGAAAGGCCTTTTAAAGATAGTTTTGATAATATTAGGACATTCTGTGTTAAGATTATTATATTTTATATTAATATAATAAAAAATAAGCTTTTGATTTTGATATTTTTATGACATCCTAAATCAAAATTATGACATTATAGGTCAAAATGATGACATCCTGTTAGCAAAAGGCCTCCTTAAGGTAGTTTCGATAATGTAAGGATATCATGTATTAAGATTATAATATTTTATGTTAATATAACAAAAAAATATTTTTTCAGTATCGATTCTATCTTTTTTAAAATATGGTAGGTCGAAATTATGACATCGTATGTCAAAATTATGATAAGTTATTGGTAAAAGACCTCCCAATGGTAGTTTCGATAATGTTAGGACATCTTATATTAAGATTATGATATTTTATATTAATATAATAAAAAAACATCTTTCAGCTTTCGATTCTATCTTTTTTATGACATCGTAGGTTAAAATTATGACATCCTATTGAAAAAAGTCCCACAAAGATAGTTTCGATAATGTTAGGACATCCCATATCAAGATTATAATATTTTATGTTAATATAATGAAAAATATATCTTTTCGATGTCGATTCTATCTTTTTTATAATATCCTAGGTCGAAATTATAATATCGTGGGTCAAAATTATAACTTCCTGTTGGTAAAAGTTCTTCTGAATGTAATTTTGATAATGTTAAAGCATCCTATGTCAAGATTATGATATTTTATGTTAATATAATGAAAAAAATATCTTCCTAATTTCGATTCTGACATTTTTATGACATTCTAAGTTGAATTTATGGCATCCTAGGTTAAAATTATGACGTCTTATTGGTAAAAAGCCTCTTGAAGATAGTTTCGATAATGTTAGGATATCCTATATCAAGATTATAACATTTTATCTTAATATATTGAAAAAAATATCGTTTGGCTTTCAATTCTATCTTTTTTATTACATTCTTGGTCGAAATTATGACATCGTAGGTTAGAATTATAATATCTTGTTAATAAAAAATGCCTCCAAAAGTAGTTTCGATAATGTTAGGACATCCTATGTCAAGATTATATCATTATATGTTAATATAACGAAAAAACCATCTTTTTGCTGTCGGTTCTATCTTTTTTATGATACCATAAGTAAAAATTATGATATGCTGTTGGTAAAAGGCCTTCCAAAAATAGTTTTGATAATTTTAGGACATCCTATATTAAGATTATAATATTTTATATTAATATAATAAAAAAATATCTTTAGTTTTTAATTTTGTCTTTTTTGTGTCATCTTAAGTTGAAATTATGACATTATGTTGGTAAAAGGCCTCCGAATGTAGTTTCGATAATGTTAGAAAATCTTTTATCAAGATTATAATATTTTATATTAATATAATAAAAAAATATTTTTTTGGGATCGGTTATGTCTTTTTTATGACATTCTAGATCAAAATTATGACATCGTAGGTCAAAATTATGACATCCTATTGATAAAAGATCTTCCAAAGATAGTTTTGACAATGTTAGAACCTTCTGTGTCAAGATTATAACATTTTATGTTAATATAACGAAAAAGACATCCTCCAGCTTTTGGTTCTATCTTTTTTATAACATCTTAGATCGATATTATTATATCATAGACTAAAATTATGACATGCTGTTGGTAAAAGACCTCCCGAAGATATTTTCGACAATGTTAGGACCTCCTTTGCCAAGAATGTGACATTTTATATTAATATAATAAAAAAACATCCTCTAACTTTTGGTCCTATCTTTTTATAATATCTTAGGATGATATTATAACATCATAGGTCAAAATTATATCATTCTATTGGTAAAAGACCTTCTGAAGATAGTTTCGACAATGTTAGGATATCCTGCACCAAGATTATGATATTTTATTTTAATATAATGAAAAAAATATCTTATAGCTTTCGATTTCGATGTTTTTATGACATCTTAGATCGAAATTTTGATATTATCGAACAAAATTATGACATCATATTTATAAAAGCCTTCCAAAGGTAGTTTTGACAATGTTAAGACATTCTATATCAAGATTATGATATTTTAAGTTAATATAATGAGCAAAATATCTTCCACATTTCGTTTGTCTTTTTTATAAATTCATAGATCGAAATTATGATATTGTGGGTCAAAATTATGACATCCTATTTGTAAAAGACCTTCTGAAGGTAGTTTCGATAATGTTAGGACATCCTGTATCAAGATTATGATATTTTATATTAATATAATTAAAAAATATCTTTTCGATGCCGGTTCTATTTTTTTTATAACATCGTAGGTCAAAACTATGACATCCTATAGGTAAAAGATCTACCGAAGTTAATTTCGATAATGTTAGGATATCATGTGTTAAGATTATGATATTTTATACTAATATAATGAAAAAGCATCTTTTCAGTATCGATTTTATTTTTTTATGATATAATAGATTAAAATTATGATATTATAGATCAAAATTATGACATCCTATATATAAAAAGCCCCTCGAAGGTAGTTTCGATAATATTAGGATATCCTATGTCAAGATTATTATATTTTATGTTAACATAACAAAAAAAAAATCTTTCAACTTTTGGTTCTGATGCTTTTATCGTATTTTAGGTCGAAATTATGATATCGTAGGTTAAAATTATGACATCTCATTGATAAAATGTCTCTTGAAGATAGTTTCGACAATGTTAGGATATCCTGTATCAAAATTATAATTTTTTATAATAATATAATGAATAAAATATTTTTAATATTTTGGTTGTCTTTTGTATGACATCTTAGATCGAATTTATGATATCATAGGTCAAAATTATGACATCTTGTTAGTAAAAGATCTTCTAAAGATAGTTTCGATAATATAAGAATATCTTATATCAAGATTATAATATTTTATGTTAATGTAATGAAAAAACATCTTTTTGATTTCGGTTCTATATTTTTTATGATATTCTAGGTCGAAATTTTGGCATCATAGGTTAGAATTATAATATGTTGTTGGTAAAAGGCCTCTTGAAGGTAGTTTCAATAATATTACGACATCCTATATCAAGATTATGATATTTTATGTTAATATAATGAAAAAACTTCTTCCAGCTTTCAATTATGATATTTTTATTACATCATAAGTTAAAATTATGACATCATAGGTCAAAATTATGATATCTTATTGGTAAAAAGCCTTTCGATGGCAGTTTTGACAATGTTAGGACATTTTGTGTCAAGATTATGATATTTAATATTAATATTAAAAAAATATCTTTTCGGTATCAGTTCTATCTTTTTTATGATATCCTAGGTTGAAATTATAACATCATAGGTCAAAATTATGACATCCTGTTGGTAAAAGACATTCCAAAGATAGTTTCGACAATGTTAAGACATCCTATGCCAAGATTATAAAAATTTATATTAATGTAAAAAAAAAATATGTTTTCGATTTTGGTTCTAATGTTTTTATAACATCTTATATTAAAATTATGACATTCTATTGGTAAATGACCTTTCGATGATAGTTTCGACAATGTTAGGACATCTTGTGCAAAGATTATTATATTTTATATTAATATAATGAAAAAAAACATCTTTTAGGTTTTGGTTTTGACATTTTTATTACATCTTAGATTAAAATTATGATATTATAAGTTAAAATTATGACTTTTTATTGATAAAAAATCTTTCGAAGGTAGTTTCAACAATGTTAGGACATTTTGTATTCAAATTATTATATTTTATGTTAATGTAATAAAAAAACATGCTTCAATTTTCGATTCTATCTTTTTTATGACATTCTTGATCGAAATTATGACATCCTTTTGAAAAAGACTCTTCGAAGATAGTTTTGATAATATTTGGACATCTTGTATTAAGATTATTATATTTTATGTTAATATAATGAAAAAAACATCCTTCAGCTTTCGGTTCTGTCTTTTTTATGATATCTTAGGTCAAAATTATGACATCATAAGTCGACATTATGATATTCTATTGGTAAAAGGCTTTTTGAAGGTAGTTTTGATAATATTAGGACATCCTGTATCAAGATCATGATATTTTGTGTTAATACAATGAAAAAAACTTCTTCTAGCTTTTGATTATGACATTTTTATGTCATCCTAAGTCAAAATTATAATATCATAGGTAAAAATTATGACATCCCATTGGTAAAAAGCCTCCCGAAGATAGTTTCGATAATATTAGGATATCTTGTATTAATATTATTTTATTTTATATTAATATAATAAAAAAAAATATCCTTCAGCTTTTGGTTTTATTTTTTTTATGATATCCTAGGTCAAAATTATGACATGATAGATTAAAATTATGACATTCTATTGAAAAAGGCCTTCCAAAGATAATTTCGATAATGGTAGGACATCCTGCGTATAGATTATGATATTTTATATTAATATAATGAAAAAAATATCTTTCCAGTGTTGCTTCTGTCTTTTTTATAACATCCTAGGTCGAGATTATAACATCGTAGGTCAAAATTATTATATCTCGTTTGTAAAAGTCTTTTCGAATATAATTTCGGTAATGTTAGGATATCCTGTGTCAAGATCATGATATTTCATGTTAATATAACAAAAAAAATATCTTTTAGATTTGGATTTTGGTATTTTTATGATATTCTAGATCAGAATTATGACATCATAGGTCAAAATTATGACATCTTGTTGGTAAAAGACCTTCCGAAGAAAGTTTCGACAATGTTAGGACATCCTATGTAAAGATTATGATATTTTATGTTAATTTAATAAAAAAAAAATCCTCTAGCTTTCAGTTTTGTCTTTCTTATGATATCTTAGGTCGAAATTATGACGTCATAGGTTAAAATTATGACATTCTTTTGGCGAAAGGCCTTTCGAAGTTAGTTTCGATAATGTTAAGACATCCTACATCAAGATTATAATATTTTATCTTAATATAATAAAAAAAATATCCTTTAAATTTTGGTTCCATCTTTTTTAGACATCTTAGATCGTAATTATGACATCGTAGGTTAAGATTATGATATTTTATTTTAATATAACGAAAAAATCTTTCTGATGTTGGTTCTATCTTTATTATGACATCTTAGATCGAAATATAACATCATAGATCAAAATTATGACATCCTGTTGGTAAAAGAGCTTTCGAAGTTAGTTTCAACAACGTTAGAATATCCTGTGTCAAGATTATAATATTTTATGTTAATATAACAAAAAAATATCCTTCAGCTTTTGATTCTATCTTTTTTATGATATCTTAGATCAAAATTATAATGTCGTAGGTTAAAATTATGACATCTTGTTGGTAACAGATCTTTTGAAGATAATTTCGATAATATTAGGACATCTTTTGTCAAGATAATTACATTTTATGTTAATATAATGAAAAAAGCATCCTCTAATTTTTGGTTCTGTCTTTTTTATGATATCCTAGGTCGAAATTATGATATTATAGATCAAAATTATGATATCTTATTGGTAAAAGATCTTCCGAAGGTAGTTTCGATAATGTTAGAACATCTTGTGTAAAGATTATGATATTTTATATTAATATAATGAGAAAAAAATATTTTATAGCTTTTGATTTTGACGTTTTTATGATATCTTAAATCGAAATTATGACATCGTAGGTCAAAATTATGACATCTTATTGGTAAAAAGCCCTTCGAAGGTAGTTTTGATAATGTTAGAAAATTCTATGTCAAGATTATGATATTTTATTTTAATATAATGAACAAAACATCTTCAATGTTTTGGTTCTATCTTTTTTATGATATCTTATATCGAAATTACAATATTGTACATCAAAATTATAACATCATATTAGTAAAACACTTTCCAAAGATAGTTTCGATAATGTTACGATATTTTGTGTCAAGATTATGATATTTTATGTTAATATAATGAAAATTTTTTTTTCAACTTTTGGTTCTGACATTTTTATGACATCTTAGATCGAAATTATAATATCATAGAGCAAAATTATAACGTCATGTTGGTAAAAGGCCTCCTGAAGGTAGTATCGATAATGTTAGGATATTCTATATTAAAATTATGATATTTTATATTAATATAATCAACAAAATATCTTTTATATTTTGGTTCTGTCTTTTTTATGATATTCTAGATTGAAATTATGATATTATTGTTTAAAATTATGACATCATATTGGTGAAAGCCTTTGGAAGATAGTTTTGACAATGTAAGGACATCTTGTATCAAAATTATGATATTTTATACTAATATAACAAAAAAATATCTTCTCAGTGTCGTTTCTGGCTTTATTATAACATCTTAAGTCGAAATTATAATATTATAGGTCAAAATTATGACATGCTATTGGTAAAAAGTCTTTCAAAAATAGTTTCGATAATGTTATAAGATTCTGTATCAAGATTATGATATTTTATGTTAATATAATAAAAAAATATATAGCTTTTGATTCTGATATTTTTATGATATTCTAGATCAAAATTATGATATCATAGGTTAAAATTTTGACATCATATTGGTAAAAGACCCTCTAATGATAGTTTCATCAATGTTAGGATATCCTATGTTAATATTATAATATTTTATATAAATATAACTGTTGGTGCAGAATCTGATCGATGCTGGATCGAGCTGAAGCTGAGGAAGACGAGGTCGCCGTCGATGACCTACAAAATAAAGTTCCATCCGAAGTCGATGGTGGTGGCTCCGGCAGGACCCTCCGACGATCAAGTCAGCTCTTCTGACCAACAGAAATGGAGTGTTCAGGCAAGAAAAGTGAGCTTAGAGCTTAGAGAAAACATATCTGAAGGATCTCCTTTTTATAGACGGAGCTTGATTGATAGTGACGATCATACCGTTTGGTAGCGGGTCGCTCGGGACTGCATGGAGTTCGATACGAAGAGAAAGATGTCATCAGACTGATAGTGACAGCCATATCATTGGATCGTGGGCCGCGTGGGGCTTGTTACGGAGGGAGAGGCATTGCCAGGCTGATATTGACAGCCCCGTCGTTTGATGAAAGCATGCGTTAGGATTTTGATTGAGCTGGAGGAGTCTGACTGTAAAAGAGTAATCTGGAAGGAATCTAGCTCCTAGAGGAATTTGGAAGGAGTTCAGCTTTCATAGGAGTCCGATTGAAGGAGGAATCTCGAGGGAGTTTGGCTCCTATAGGAGTCTGATTGGAGGAGAAGATCTAGAGGGAGTTCAGCTCCTGTAGGAGTCTGACTGAACGAGAAAATTCAGAGGAAGTTCGACTGAAGGAGAGATCCGGAGGGAGTTTGATTGAAGGGGAGATCTGGAGGGAGTTTGGCTCCCGTAGGAGTTCGATTGAAGGAGAAAATCTGGAGGAAGTTTGATTGAAGGAGAGATCTGAAGGGAGTATGATTGAAGGAGAGATCCGAAGAGAGTTTGGCTCCCATAGGAGTCTGATTGAAGAGAAGTCCGAAAGGAGTTTGGCTTCCGTAGGCCTCCGTCTGAAGGAGATATCTGGGAGAAGTCCAGCTCCTGGAGAGGTTCGATCGAAGGAGATGTCTAGGAGGAGTCCGACTCCTGGAGAGTTCGGCAGGCGCTCGATCGCTGAGGAGTTCGACTAGCTGAAGGGATTCGACTGGGGCTCGATCGGTGAGGACTTCGATCGACTGAAGAAGTTCAGCTAAGGTTCAGTCGTTAAAGCTCTTCTGTGATTATCGATTGCATTGGGCTAAGCTTCAGGCTGGACTTCGGTGGGAGCAAAATTTTTTTCCAACAATAGTCTTCCCACTCTCGAGTTCGAAATTTGAAGTAAGGGAGTACAAAAAGAGCGACCGTCGAAGTCCTCTTTAGGGCTCTGCACTAGTTCAGGTTGAAGCTTAGGAAAAATCTTATCTCCAGCCAAGATTGACGTTGAAGTTGAAGCTCAGAGGAGGTCTCATCTCTAATCGAGATTGAAGTTGCAGTTAAAGCTCAAGTGAGATCTCATCTCCAACCGAGGTTGAAGGAGATCTCATCTCCGGTTGATGTAGACGTTGAAGCTCGATGATCTCATCTCCAACCGAGGTTGTCAGAGATCTCATCTCCGATTGATGTAGACATTGAAGCTTGATGGAGATCTCATCTCCAGTCGAGGTTGAAAGAGATCTTATCTCCTATTAATGCTGACATTGAAGCTTGATGGAGATCTCATCTTTAGTCGAGGTTGAAGAAGATCTTATCTCCTATTGACATAGACTTTGAAGCTCGGAGGAGATCTTATCTGCGACAGTCAAGGTCGAAGCTCGAGAGAGATCTCATCTGTAGCAGCCATGGTTGAAGGAGATCTTATCTCCTGTTAACGTAGACTCTGGAGCTCGAGGAAGATCTTATCTCCAGCAGCCGAGGTTGAAGCTTGGGGAAGATCTTATCTCCAATAGCCGAGGTTGAAGGAGATCTTATCTCCTATTGACGTAGACTTTGAAGCTCGGGAGAGATCTTATGTTTAGCTGAGGTTGACTCGAATGCTTGGAAGAGATCTTATCTCTAGCCGAGGTTGAAGTTGTAGTTGATGCTCGGGGAGATCTTATGTCTAGTCGAGGTTGACTCGGACACTTAGGAGAGATCTTATCTCTAGTCGAGGTTGAAGCTCGGGGGAGATCTTATCTTCAGCAGTCGAGGTTGAAAGAGATCTTATCTCTTGTTGATGTAGACTTTGAAGCTTGGGAGATATCTTATCTCCAGCAGTCGAGGTTGAAGCTCGAGGGAGATCTTATCTCCAGTAGTCGAGGTTAAAGCTCGGAAGAGATCTTATCTCCAGCAGCCAAGATTAAAGGAGATCTTTTCTCCTATTGGCGTAGACTTGGACGTTCGAAAGAGATCTTATCTCTAGTCAAGGTTGACTCAGACGCTTGGGAGAGATCTTATCTCTAGCAGTGGTTGAAGTTGTAGTTGATGCTTGGGGGAGATCTTATCTCCAGCAGTCGAGGTTAAAGCTCAGGAGAGAACTTATCTTCAGCAGCCGAGGTTGAAGAAGATCTTATATCCTATTGGCGTAGACCTGGATGCTCGAAAGAAATCTTATCTCTAGCCGAGGTTGACTCGGATGCTCGGAAGAGATCTTATCTCTAGCCGAGGTTGAAGCTCGGAGGAGATCTTATCTCCAGCAACCGAGGTTGAAAGAGATCTTATCTCTTGTTGACGTAGATTTTGAAGCTCGGGGGAGATCTTATCTCCAACAGTCGAGGTTAAAGCTCGGGGGAGATCTTATCTCCAGCAGCCAAGATTGAAGGAGATCTTATCTACTATTGGCATAGACTTGGACGCTCAAGAGAGATCTTATCTCTAGCCGAGGTTGACTCGGACGCTCGAAAGAGATCTTATCTCTAACTGAGGTTGAAGCTTGGAGGAGATCTTATCTCCAACTGCCGAGGTTGAAAGAGATTTTATCTCTAGCCGAGGTTGAAAGAGATCTCATCTTCTATTATCGTAGAAGCTCGGACGCTCGGGAGAGATCTTATATCTAGCCAAAGTTGACTCGGACGCTTGGAAGAGATCTTATCTCTAACCGAGGTTGAAGCTCGGGGGAGATCTTATCTCCTATTATCGTAGAAGCTCGGATGCTCGGAAGAGATCTTATCTCTAGCCGAGGTTAACTCGGATGCTTGGGAGAGATCTTATCTCTAGCCGAGGTTGAAGCTCGAAGGAGATCTTATCTCCAGCAATTGAGGTTGAAAGAGATCTTATCTCTTGACGTAGACTTTGAAGCTCGGGAGAGATCTTATCTCTAGCCGAGGTTGAAGCTCGGGGGAGATCTTATCTCCAGCAATTAAGATTGAAAAAGAGATCTTATCTCTTATTGACGTAGACTTTGAAGCTCAGAAGAGATCTTATCTCTAGCCGAAGTTGAAGCTCGGAGGAGATCTTATCTCCAGCAACTAAGGTTAAAGCTCGGGGGAGATCTTATCTCCAGCAATCGAGGTTGAAGGAGATCTTATCTTCTATTATCGTAGAAGCTCAGATGCTCGAGAGAGATCTTATCTCTAGCCGAGGTTGACTCAGACGCTCGGGAGAGATCTTATCTCTAGCTGAAGTTGAAGCTCGGGAAAGATCTTATCTCCAGCAATCGAGGTTGAAGGAGATCTTATCTCTTGTTGACGTAGCCTTTGAAGCTCGAAAGAGATCTTATATCTCTAGTCGAGGTTGAAGCTCGGGGGAGATCTTATCTCCAGCAGTCAAGGTTAAAGCTCGAGGGAGATCTTATCTTCAGTAGCCGAGATTGAAGGAGATCTTATCTTCTGTTGGCATAGACTTGGATGCTTGGGAGAGATCTTATCTTTAGCCGAGGTTGACTCGGACGCTCGAAAGAGATCTTATCTTTAGCCGAGGTTGAAGCTTGAAGGAGATCTTATCTCCAATAATCGAGGTTGAAGGAGATATTATCTCTAGCCGAGGTTAAAGAAGATCTTATCTTCTGTTGTCGTAGAAGCTCGGATGCTCGGAAGAGATCTTATCTCTAGCCGAGGTTGAAGATGGAGCTTGGAGAAGATTATCTCTAGCAGTCGAGGTTGAAGGACTTCGACTTGCTCATGTTAGGACGAGGTTCTCCTCTTGCTCCTAACACGGCCACTATTGACTGTTTCTTTTTTGTCATCACATAATTTTTGCACCAAGGAATAATATTATCGAAAAGGATCAATTTTATTGAAGGAAACTTATTGGCAGCACATCCTTAGATTCTCTATGTTTCAGGGTCGTGGTAGCGTTGTTCCTCTGAGTTTTTTCAGATGATAAGTTTCGGACCGGACGACCTCTTTTATCTTATGCTGGCCTTCTCACTTTGGAGCAAGCTTCTCTTGGCTTTGAGGTTGGAAGATAACGGCTTGCCGAAGTATCAAGCCCCTCCCAGAGGTAGCGTTGATGATGCCGAAAGGCGGTTGACCTCTTTGTTGTTCTTTCATCATTGGTGGTTCTGGCTATGGTAAAGTCCTTAGCCGATCTTCTCTTGCTTCAGGCTGGTATATGAGAAATCGATCCAATCGACCTCTCCTGATGAGCTTCTTGATTTCATCTCGGAGTTGAATGCATTATTCAGTATCGTGGTCGTGGTCAGGATGGTAGAGGCAATACTTGCTTCGATCGTGTTTGTTTGGGAGAGATCATAATTCTTCTGATCTTGGCAGCTGGTTCTTGATTTTCATTAGAACTTGAGCTTTAGGAGCATTAAGGGGGCATAGTTGCAGAATCTTCCGGAGGGAGGTCTTCTTCACGCCCTTCTATTCGGGCTTCCTTGATGACGAGCTCGAGAAGAAGTTTGGGCTCGCTTGTACTCAGGAAGAGTCTGTGAGCGTGGTCGAACTTCACTCAGCCCTCCATCGATGGCAGATCTATTAGACTCGTCTGTCCGTCGCTCTCTTACGATTTCTTCATCCTTCAGTTTGAAGGCTTCTTCCGTACGGGCATATCTCTCTACCTGGGCTAGCAGATCGGCAAAGTTCCTGAAGTACTTCTTCTTTAGGAAAAATAATAAATCATTCTTCTGAAGGCCGTCATTGAGTGTGGCCATTGCAACAGACTGATCCAGATCCTGAATCTCCAATGCCGCAGCATTAAATTGGATGACATAAGCTTGGATGGATTCTTCCTCCTTCTGCTTGATATTCATCAGAAAATTTGAACCTTAGTGCGGACGTCGGCTGCTGACAAAGTGAGCCATGAACTGATGGCTCATCTGGTCAAAAGAGAAGATCGTACCTGACTTCAACATCGAGTACTAGTTTCTCGCTGCTTTCTTTAAAGTAGATGGAAAGGCTCAGCATAATATAGCATCTGGTGCACCATGGAGTAACATCATGGTTCAGAAGGCCTTTAGATGATCAACCAGATTAGAGGTTCCATCGTAGCTTTCAAATTGAGGGAGCTTAAAGTTCGACGAAATGGGCTCTTACATAATTTGGAGGAAGAAAGGATGATCGGTGCGGACGTCATTATGGTGAGCTGGGGCGACGTGGTCGAGCTGCTCAATCCATCGGTCCATCTTTCGTAGTTTGTGATTAAGGATGTCGTTTCGATCGTAGACCTTGGAGGGCTTCCAGCTACAGATGGGAAAGGTCTCCTCCAATGGAGAATCATGATCCAAACTTAGGTCCTTTGCTCTTTGTTTCTCCTTTCCAGCGGCGATGGGCATAATAACCCAAATGCTCTTCATTAGGATCGATTTTTGACATCCTGAGGGCAGATTTCTTGGTGGAGTCGCCGTCGGGGGCTGTCGCATGGCCTACACTATCTCGATGAGGCTCTAAATTCGCTGCATCAGCAGGTTAAACTAATCCGGATCTACCATGGCCATCGGTGGAGGTGGAGGTTGAAGTACCGATGATGGAGTAGGAGTGGATGGATCCAGCTCAAATCTGGCGGCAGACGCGGTAGATCTCCGGATAGTTGCCTTCTTTTGAGATATTTCTTGGGATTGAATAAAAGAGTGGAGACGAATCTTGGAGGAGAAGGTCGGCAGGATCGACTGAGCACTTTTTTAAGAATAAGGGTATCTCAGAGACAGAAGTTCTTTCTTTAGCATCAATTCTGTTGGTGTAGAATCTGATCAACATCGGGATGAGCTGGAGCTGAGGAAGATGAGGTTGCCGTCGGTGATCTGCAAAATAAAGTTTCGTCCGGAGTCGGTGGTGATGGCTTCGATAGGATCTTTTGACGATCAAGTTAGCTCTTCTGGCCAACAGAAATGAAGTGCTCAGGCAAGAGAAGTGAGCTTAGAGCTTAGAGAAAATATATCTGGAGGATTCTTTTTTTATAAACGGAGCTTGATTAATAGTGATGGCCATACCATCTGATAGCGGGCCGCTCAGGGCCGTATGAAGTTCGATACGGAGAGGAAGGTATCGTCAGGCTGATAGTGACAGCCATACCGTCAGGTCGTGGGCTGCATGGGGCTTGTTACGGAGGGAGAGATGCTGTTAGGCTGATACTGACAGCCCTGTTATCTGATGGAAGCATGCGTTCGGAGTTTGACTGAGCTGGAGGAGTTCGACTGTAAAAGAGTAATCCAAAAGGAATCTGGCTTTTGGAGAAATTTGAAAGTAGTTTAGCTTCTATAGGAGTCCGACTGAAGGAGGAATTTCGAGGGAGTTCGGCTTCCATAGGAGTCCGACTGAAGGAGGGATCCCGAGGAAGTTCGGCTTTCGTAGGAGCCCGATTGAAGGAGGAGATTCGGAGAAAGTTCAGCTCCCGTAGGAGTCTGACTGAAGAAGAAAATTCGGAGGAAGTTCGATTGAAGGAGAGATCCGAAGGGAGTTTGATTGAAGGAGAGATCTGGAGGGAGTTCGGCTCCCATAGGATTCCGACTGAAGGAGGAAATTCAGAGGGAGTTCGATTGAAGAAGAGATCCGGAGGGAATTTGATTGAAGGAGAGATTCAGAGGGAGTTCGGCTTTCGTAGAAGTCCAACTGAAGAGAAGTCTAAAAGGAGTTTGGCTTTCGTAGACCTCCATCTGAAGGGGATGTCTGGAAGGAGTCTGGCTCCTGGAGAGGTTCGATCGAAGAAGATATTTAGGAGGAGTCCGACTCCTAGGGAGTTCGACAGGCACTCGACCGCTAAGGAGTTTGACTGGCTGAAGAGGTTCGGCTGGGGCTCGATCGCTGAGGAGTTCGATCGACTGAAGGAGTTCGACTGGAGCTCGATCGCTGAAGAGTTCGGTCGGCTGAAGGAGTTCGGCTAAGGTTCAGTCGTCGAAGCTCTTCTGTGATTACTGGTTGCATTGGACTAAGCATCAGGCTGGACTTCGACGGAAGCAAAATTTTTTTCCAACAAGAACAAAAAAATATCTTTTTGGTGTTGGTTCTGTTTTTTTTATGACATCCTAGATCGAAATTATGATATCGTAGATCAAAATTATGACATCATGTTGGTAAAAGATCTTTCGAAGATAGTTTCAATACATCCTGTGTCAAGATTATGATATTTTATATTAATATAATAAAAAAAATATCTTTTTGGTATTGGTTCTGTCTTTTTTATTACATCCTAGGTCAAAATTATGATATCGTAGATTAAAATTATGACATTCTGTACATGAATGGCCTCTCAAAGGTAGTTTTAAAAATATTAGGATATTTTATGTCAAGATTATTATATTTTATGTTAATATAATAAAAAATTAGCTTTCGGTTCTGATATTTTTATGACATCCTATATCAAAATTATGATATCATAGGTCAAAATGATAACATCCTATTAGTAAAAGACCTTCCGAAGGTAGTTTCGATAATGTAAGGATATCCTATGTCAAGATTATGATATTTTATGTTAATATAACAAAAAAAATATCTTTTTGATGTTGGTTCTATCTTTTTTAAAATATGGTAGGTCAAAATTATGACATCACATATTAAAATTATGGCATGCTATTAGTAAAAGGCCTCCCAACGATAGTTTCTATAATGTTAGGATATCTTGTATTTAGATTATTATATTTTATATTAATATAATAGAAGAACATCTTTCAGATTTTGGTTCTATCTTTTTTTAACATCGTAGATCAAAATTATGACATCAAAATTTTAATCATTTTAAATTCTTTCGGTATTCCTGTCTTTTTTATGATATCTTAGGATGATATTATGACATCATAGGTTAAAATTATGTTATCCTATTGGTAAAAAGACTTCCAAAGATAGTTTTGATAATGTTAGGACATCCTACACCAAGATTATGATATTTTTTTTTAATATAACAAAAAAAGCATCTTATAGCTTTTGATTTTGACATTTTTATGACATCTTATATCAAAATTTTGATATCGTTGGTCAAAATTATGATATCCTATTTGTAAAAGACCTTCTAAAGGTAGTTTCAACGATGTTAAGACATCCTATGTCAAGATTATGATATTTTAAGTTAATATAATGAGCAAAACATCTTTCACATTTTGGTTTTGTCTTTTTTATGACATACTAGGTCAAAATTATGACATCGTGGGTCAAAATTATGACATCCTACTTGTAAAAGACCTTTCAAAGGTAATTTTGATAATGTTAGGACATCCAATATGAAGATTATGATATTTTATATTAATATAATGAAAAAACATCTTTTCGGTGTTGGTTCTATCTTTTTTATTATATTTTATATCGAAATTATAACTTCGTAGGTCAAAATTATGATATCATATAAGTAAAAGGCCTACCAAAGTTAGTTTCGATAATGTTAGAACATCCTGTGTTAAGATTATAATATTTTATATTAATATAATAAAAAAGCATCTTTTCAGTGTCGGTTTTATTTTTTTTAGCATCCTAGATCAAAATTATGATATCGTAGGTCAAAATTATGACATCCTATATTTAAAAGGCTCCTCGAAGGTAGTTTTCATAATATTAGGACATCCTCTATCAAGATTATTATATTTTACGTTAACATAATAAAAAAATATTTCAACTTTTGGTTCTAATGCTTTTATCATATTTTAGATTAAAATTATGACATCGTAGGTCAAAATTATGATATCTCATTGGTAAAAGATCCTTCGATGGTAGTTTTGATAATATTAGAATATCCTGTATCAAGATTATAATATTTTATAATAATATAATGAATAAAATATTTTTAATATTTTGATTCTATCTTTTTTATGATATCTTTGTCGAATTTATGATATCGTAGGTCAAAATTATAACATTTTGTTGGTAAAAAGCCTTTCGAAGATAGTTTCGATAATATAAGAATATACTGTATCAAGATTATAATATTTTATATTAATATAATTAAAAAATATCTTTTTAGTATTGGTTCTATATTTTTTATGATATTCTAGATCAAAATTATGGCATCATAGGTCAAAATTATGACATGCTATTGGTAAAAGGCTTCTTGAAAATACTTTCAATAATGTTAGGACATCCTGTATCAAAGTTATGATATTTTATGTTAATATAATGAAAATTTTTTTTCTAACTTTTGGTTATGATTTTTTTGTTACATCATAAGTCAAAATTATAACATCGTAGATCAAAAATATGACATCCTATTAGTAAAAGACCTTCGAAAGTTAGTTTCAATAATGTTAGAATATCCTGTATCAAGATTATGATATTTTATATTAATATAATAAAAAAATTATTTTGGTATTGGTTCTGTCTTTTTATGACATCCTAGGTTGAAATTATAACATCATAGATCAAAATTATGACACCTTGTTGGTAAAAGGCATCCCAAAGGTAGTTTTGACAATATTAGGATATTTTTTGTTAAGATTATAAAATTTTATATTAATATAATGAAAAAAAAACATCTTTTCAATTTTGGTTCTGACATTTTTACGACATCTTATATTAAAATTATGATATTATGTTGGTAAATGGCCTCCTGATAGTAGTTTCGACAATGTTAGGACATCCTGTATAAACATTATAATATTTTATATTAATATAATAAAAAAATATTTTTTAGATTTTAGTTTTGATATTTTTGTTACATCTTAGATCGAAATTATGACATCGTAGGTTAAAATTGTGACTTTCTTTTGGTAAAAGACCTTCCGAAGATAGTTTCGATAATGTTAGGACATCCTATATTAATATTATTATATTTTATATTAATATAATAAAATAAATATGCTCTAGCTTTCAGTTTTGTCTTTTTTATGACATCATAGATCAAAATTATGACATCATAGGTCGAAATTATGACATCCTTTTGAAAAAGGCCTTCCAAAGGTAGTTTCGACAATATTTGGACATCTTGTATTAAGATTATTATATTTTATATTAATATAATGAAAAAACATCCTCCAGCTTTTGGTTCTATCTTTTTTATGATATTCTAGGTCGAAATTATGATATCGTAGGTCAAAATTATGACATTCTATTGGTAAAAGACTTTTTGAAGATAGTTTTGATAATATTAGAACATCTTGTATCAAGATTATGATATTTATGTTAATATAATAAAAAAAACATCTTCTAGCTTTCAGTTCTGTCATTTTTATATCATCTTAAGTCGAAATTATAATATCGTAGGTTAAAATTATGACATTCCATTGGTAAAAGGTCTTCGAAAGATAATTTTGATAATGTTCGGACATCCTATATTAAGATTATTATATTTTATGTTAATTCACAAAAAAATCCTTCAGCATTTGGTTCTATCTTTTATATGATATCCTAGATTCAAATTATTATATGATAGGTTAAAATTATGACATCCTATTGAAAGAGACCCTTCGAAGGTAGTTTCGACAATGGTAGGACATCCTATATATAGATTATGATATTTTATATTAATATAATAAAAAAGCATCATTACAGTATTGGTTCTATCTTTTTTATAACATCCTAGGTCAAGATTATGATATCGTAGGTTAAAATTATGACATTCTGTTAGTAAAAGTCTTTCCGAATATAATTTTGATGATATTGGAATATTTTGTATCAAGATCATGACATTTCATGTTAATATAACAAAAAAAATATCTTCTGAATTTCAGTTCTGATATTTTTATGATATTTTAAATCAAAATTATGGCATCGTAGGTTAAAATTATTACATCCTATTGGTAAAAAGTCTCTTGAAGGTAGTTTCGACAATGTTAGGATATCTTATATAAAGATTATGATATTTTATGTTAATTTAATAAAAAAAAATATTCTTCAGCTTTCGATTTTATCTTTTTTATGACATCTTAGATCAAAATTATGACATCGTAGGTTAAAATTATGATATCCTTTTAGTGAAAGACCTTTCGAAGTTAGTTTCGATAATGTTAGGACACCCTGCATTAATATTATGATATTTTATCTTAATTAATAAAAAATTCTCTTTCAGCTTTTAGTTCTATCTTTTTTAGATATCTTAAATCAAAATTATGACATCATAGGTCAAGATTATGACATTTTATTTTAATATAATGAAAAAAATCTTTCTGATGTCGGTTTTATCTTTTTTATGACATCTTAGATCGAAATATAATATCATAGGTCAAAATTATGACATCCTATTGATAAAAATGCTTCCGAAGGTAGTTTCAATAATGTTAGGACGTTCTGTATCAAGATTATAATATTTTATGTTAATATAACAAAAAAAATATCCTCCAGCTTTCGATTCTGTCTTTCTTATGACATCTTAGATCAAAATTATAACGTCATAGGTTAAAATTATGATATCTTATTAGTAAAAGGCTCCTCCAAAGGTAATTTCGATAATATTAGGATATCTTTTGTCAAGATAATTATGTTTTATGTTAGTATAACGAAAAAAACATCCTCCAACTTTTGGTTCTATTTTTTTTGTGATAATCTAGGTCAAAATTATGATATCATAGGTCAAAATTATGATATCTTATTGGTAAAAGATCTTTCAAAAATAGTTTCGATAATATTAGAATATCCCGTGTAAAGATTATGATATTTTATATTAATATAACGCGAAAAGAATATCTTACAGCTTTTAATTTTGACATTTTTATAACATCTGAGATCGAAATTATGACATTGTAAGTCTTATGATATCCTATCGGTAAAAGGCCCTTCAAAGGTAATTTTGACAATATTAGGATATCTTGTATCAAGATTATGATATTTTATTTTAATATAATGAACAAAATATCTTTCATGTTTCGATTCTGTCTTTTTTATGATATCTTAGGTAGAAATTATGATATCATAGATCAAAATTATAACATCTTGTTGGTAAAACACCTTCCGAAGGTAGTTTTCGATAATGTTATGACATCTTATATCAAGATTATGATATTTTATGTTAATATAATGAAAAAAATTGGCTTTTGGTTCTGACGTTTTTATGACATCATAGATTGAAATTATAACATCATTGGTCAAAATTATAACGTCCTGTTAGTAAAAGGCCCCCTAAAGGTAATTTCGACAATGTTAGGATATCCTGTGTTAAGATTATGACATTTTACGTTAATATAACAAATAAAATATCTTTTACATTTTGGTTCTATCTTTTTTATGATATCCTAGGTTGAAATTATGATATCATAGTTTAAAATTATGACATCTTATTGGTGAAAAGCCTCTGAAAGATAGTTTCGACAATATAAGGATATCTTGTATCAAGATTACGATATTTTATAGTAATATAACAAAAAAACATCTTTCTAGTGTCATTTCTGACTTTTTTATAATATTCTTTGTTAAAATTATGACATCGTATGTCAAAATTATAACATACTATTGGTAAAAGATCTTTCAAAGGTAGTTTTGATAATATTAGGAGATTCTATATCAAGATTGTTAATATAATGAAAAAATATCTTCTAGCTTTCGATTCTGATATTTTTTTGATATTCTATATCGAAGTTATGATATCGTAGATCAAAATTCTGACATCCTATTGGTAAAAGACTATCCAATGATAGTTTCATCAATGTTAGGATATCCTGTGTCAATATTATGATATTTTATATTAATATAATAAAAAAATATCTTTTCGATGTTGGTTCTATTTTTTTTATGACATCCTAGATCAAAATTATGACATGCTATTGGTAAAAGATCTCCCAACGATAGTTTCGATAATATTAGAATATCTTGTATTAAGAATATGATATTTTATATTAATATAATGAAAAAATATCTTTCAGCTTTTGATTCTATCTTTTTTATGATATTGTAGGTTGAAATTATGAATCATAGGTCAAAATTATGATATCCTATTGAAAAAGGCCCCATAAAGATAGTTTCGATAATGTTAGGACATCCCATATTAAGATTATAATATTTTATATTAATATAATAGAAAAAACATCTTTTCGATGTTGGTTCTATCTTTTTTATAACATCTTAGGTCGAAATTATGGTATCATAGGTCAAAATTATGGTATCATAGGCTGAAATTATGACATGCTGTTGGTAAAGGACCTCTCAAAGGTACTTTCAATAATGTTAGGACATGCTGTATCATGATTATGATATTTTATATTAATATAATAAAAAAAAAATTTCAGCTTTCGGTTATGACATTTTTGTTACATTATAAGTTGAAATTATGACATCATAGATCAAAATTATGACATCCTATCAGTAAAAGACCTTTGAAAGTTAGTTTTGATAATGTTAGGACATTCTGTATCAAGATTATGATATTTTATGTTAATACAATAAAAAAAAATATCTTTTTGGTATCGATTCTATCTTTTTTTATGACATCCTGGGTTGAAATTATATCATCATAGGTCAAAATTATGGCATCCTATTGATAAAAGGTATTTCGAAGGTAGTTTTGATAATATTAGGACATCCTTTGTCAAGATTATAAAATTTTATATTAATATAATGAAAAAACATCATTCTAGTTTTGGTTCTGATGTTTTTATGACATCTTATGTCAAAATTATGATATTTTATTGGTAAATGGCCTTCCGATGGTAGTTTCATCAATGTTAGGATATCATGTATAAAGATTATAATATTTTATATTAATATGACAAAAAAAACATCTTTCAGGTTCTAGTTTTGATATTTTTATTACATCTTAGATCAAAATTTTGATATCATTGGTCAAAATTATGACATCTTGTTTATAAAAGATCTTTCGAAGATAGTTTCAACAATATTAAGACATCCTATGTTAAGATTATGATATTTTAAGTTAATATAATAAGCAAAATATCTTCCATATTTTGGTTCTATCTTTTTTATGACATCCTAGATCGAAATTATGACGTCGTAGGTTAAAATTATGACATCCTATTGGTAAAAGATCTTTCGAAAATAGTTTCAATAATATTAAGACATCCTGTGTCAAGATTATGATATTTTATATTAATATAACGAAAAAAATATCTTTCTAATATTGGTTCTATCTTTTTTATTATATTTTAGATCGAAATTATGGCATCGAAGGTCAAAATTATGATATTCTATTGGTAAAAGGCCTTTCGAAGATAGTTTCGATAATATTAGGACATCCTATATCAAGATTATGATATTTTATATTAATATAATAAAAAAATATCTTTTTAATATTGGTTTTATCTTTTTTATTACATCCTAGGTCGAAATTATGACATCGTAGGTTAAAATTATGACATCCTATAGGTAAAAGACCTTCCGAAGGTAGTTTCGACAATGTTAGGACATTATGTATCAAGATTATGATATTTTATGTCAATATAATGAAAAAAACTTCTTTCAACTTTCGATTTTGATATTTTTATGACATCCTAAGTTGAAATTATGATATCGTAAGTCAAAATTATGATATCCTATTGGTAAAAGGCTCTCCGAAGAAAGTTTCGACAATGTTAGTACATCCTATATCTAAATTTTTGATATTTTATGTTAATATAATGAATACAACATCTTCCATATTTTGGTTCTATTTTTTTTATAATATCTTAGATCAAAATTATGAAATTGTAGGTTAAAATTATGACATCCTATTGGTAAAAGACTTTCTGAAAATAGTTTCGATAATAATAAAAAAATATCTTCCAGCTTTCGACTATGATGTTTTTATGATATCCTAGATCAAAATTATAAAATTATAGATCAAAATTATGATATCCTGTTAGTAAAAGATCTCCTAAAAATAGTTTCGATAATTTTAGGACATTCTGTGCCAAGATTATTACATTTTATGTTTATATAAAGAATGAAACATCTTTCTGGTTTCAGTTCTATCTTTTTTATGATATTTTAGATCAAAGTTATAATATTGTAGATCAAAATCATAACAACTTATAGGTAAAAGGCCTCCCAAAGTTTTAAGAATGTCAAGATATCCTATGTCAAGATTGTGACATTTTATGTTAATATAACAAAAAAAAAATTCGATGTTGGTTCTATTTTTTTATGACATTATAAATCAAAATTATGATATCGTAGGTCAAAATTATGACATCCTATAGGTAAAAGGCCTTCCAAAGATAGTTTCAATAATATTAGGACATCTTATGTCAATATTATTATATTTTTTATTAATATAATGAAAAAAATATCTTTCAGCTTCTGGTTCTGATATTTTTATGACATCCTAGATCGAAATTATGACATCATAGGTCAATATTATGATATCTTATTGGTAAAAGGCCCTACAAAGTTAGTTTTGACAATGTTAGAACATCCTGTGTCAAGATTATGATATTTTATGTTAATATAATGAACAAAACATCTTCCACATTTCAGTTCTATCTTTTTTATGACATCTTAGGTTGAAATTATGACATCGTAGGTCAAAATTATAACATTCTATTGGTAAAAAGCCTTCCAAAGGTAGTTTCAATAATGTAAGAACATCCTATATCAAGATTATGATATTTTATATTAATATAATAAAAAAATATTTGTTCGATGTTAGTTCTATTTTTTTTATGATATGCTAAATCAAAATTATGATATCGTAGGTCAAAATTATGACATGCTATTGATAAAAAATCTCACGAAGGTAGTTTTGAATATGTTAGAACATCCTATATTAAGATTATGATATTTTATATTAATATAATAAAAAAATATCTTTTAGCTTTTGGTTCTAATATTTTTATAATATCTTAGGATGAAATTATGTCATCGTAGATTAAAATTATGACTTTCTATTGGTAAAAGATATTTCGAAGGTAATTTCAACAATGTTAAGACATCTTGTATCAAGATTATAATATTTTATATTAATATAATAAAAAAATATTTTTTAATTTTTTTTAAATTTTTTTATAATATTTAAGATCAAAATTATGACATCTTAGATCAAAATTATGACATCTTATTGGTAAATGACCTTCTAAACGTAGTTTCAACAATGTTAGGACATCTTGTGCTATGATTATGATATTTTATATTAATATAATAAAAAAATATCTTTCAGCTTTGGATTCTGATATTTTTATGGTATTCTAGATCAAAATTATGATATCATAGATCAAAATTATGACATCCTATTAATAAAAGATCTTTCGAAGGTAGTTTTGACAATGTTAGGACGTTGTGTCAAGATTATAATATTTTATATTAATATAATAAAAAAGTATCTTTTTGATTTTGGTTTTGATATTTTTATGATATCTTAGGTAGAAATTATGGTATCGTTGATCAAAATTATGATATCCTGTTGGTAAAAGGCCTTCCAAAATTAGTTTTGATAATGTTAGGATATTCTATATCAAGATTATGATATTTTATATTAATATAATGAAAATATCCTCCAGCTTTTAGTTATGTCTTTTTTATGACATCCTAGGTCGAAATTATGGCATCATAGGTCAAAATTATGAAATCCTGTAGGTAAAAGATATTCCAAAGGAAGTTTCGATAATGTTAGAATATTTTGTATCAAGATTATGATAGTTTATATTAATATAACAAAAAAAACATCTTTTTGATTTTGGTTCTGACATTTTTATGACATCTTAGATCGAAATTATGATGTCATAGATCAAAATTATGACATCCAACTTTTAGTTTTATTTTTTATGATATTCATTGTTAAAATTATAACATCATAGATCAAAATTATGACATCCTATTCATGGACTTCTCGAAGATAGTTTCGACAATGTTAGGACATCCTGTGTTAAGATTATGATATTTTATATTAATATAACGAAGAAACATCCTCCAACTTTCAGTTCTATTTTTTTTATGATATCCTAGATCAAAATTATGATATTGTAGATCAAAATTATAACATCCTATTGGTAAAAGATCTCCCAAGGATAGTTTTGACAATATTAGGATATCCTGTATCATGATTATGTCATTTTATGTTAATATAATAAAAAAACATCCTCTAGCTTTTGATTCTATCTTTTTTATGACATCTTAGATCGAAATTGTGACATCATAGTTTAAAATTATGACATCCTATTGGTAGAAAACCTTTCGAAGCTAGTTTCGATAATATTATGACATCCTATGTTAAGATTATGATATTTTATGTTAATATAATAAAAAATATTTTTAGTGTCGATTTTGTCTTTTTTATGACATCTTAGATCGAAATTATGACATCATAGATTAAAATTATAACATCCTATTGGTAAAATACTTTTCGAAGATAGTTTTGATAGTGTTGGAATATTCTATGATAGGATTATGATATTTTATATTAATATAATAAAAAAAATCTTTTAGCTTTCGCATCTATCTTTTTTATGACATCATGAGTTGAAATTATGATATCGTAGGTCAAAATTATGACATCCTATTGGTAAAAGGCCTCTTAAAGATAAATACGACAATATTAGAATATTCTATATCAAATTATAATATTTTATATTAATATAATAAAAAATATCTTTGAACTTTCAGTTCTATTTTTTTATGATATTCTAGATCAAAATTATGACATCGTAGATCAAAATTATGACATCCTGCTTCTACTTGATATTCTAAATATAATTTTGATAATATTATGATATCTCATTTTAAAATTATGATATTATATATTAATATTATGATAAAATATATTAATATTTTCAAAGAACTTTGTATTTTTGACTTCCATATGCAATTTATGACTTTAAAATATTTTTGTATATCTTCTATAGATATTCCTGCAAATAATTAGATGGATCAGTCTTTATTTGATGGTTGTCTTGAGAATCTACCTTTTCCTAGTGCACCGTATGTAGATAAGGATAATGTAGATCCTCATGCTGGAATGGAATTTAATTCAGTAACATATATGTACAATTTTTACAATGGTTATGTGAGAAGAGTCAGTTTTGGAATCACAACTGTATGCAGTAGATCCAATAACAAAAATATATATTGCTTCAAACATCTAGCATGCTGGAGGGTAGAAAATTTTAAGAAATCAGATGATTTCATGAATCTCAGGGACACCAACAAAATTGATTGTAAGGCATCAATAAAAGCCTGATTTAATTCTAAGATCGATAAATAGAGATTGGATAATGTGATTTTAGATCACAACCATAAGCTGTCCATATCAACCATCCATTTTCTATGATCTCATAGGAAGATTAGTACATCAGAAAAAGCAGAGATTAGCAATATGCATAGCGTGAATATACCTATAACTTAAATAAACTCTGTCATTGTAAGAAGGAAGGGGGGAAGAAGGCAATTGGAATTTACAGAGAAGGATGCTTATAATTACATTGGTCGAGAACATCAAAATCAGTTGAAAAAGGAGATGCACAGTCAATGATTGTCCATTTCACATAAATGCAAGCTAAGAATGCAAATTTTTTACTATACGTTAGACTTGAATGACAACGCATAATTAAGGTTTGTGTTTTGGATTCATCCAAGGTCAAGAATGGCATGCACTTACTTTGCAGATGTATTGACTTATGACTCCACTTATCTCACAAACAAATTTCAAATGTCATTTTGTCCATTTGTTGGAGTTAACCACCATGAACAGTCCATCTTGCTTGGTTGTGCATTATTGTCAGACGAGACAATAAAGACTTACAAATGGGTATTTTAGTCATGGCTAGATGAAAATGGTGGCCAAGTGCCTAATGCCATAATCACTGATCAAGATAAGACGATCAAGGCTGTTGTTAGAGCGATTTTTCCAAATGTATAATACCGATTTTATCTTTGACATATTTTGAAGAAGATTCCTGAAAAGATAGGCCATATATGCATAGCATATTCTAATTTATGATTGAATTTGATGAGGCTGTATATGATACAGTAACTGCATAGTCTTTTAAGAAAAAATGGGGATAACCCATAGATAAGTATGAATAATGCAAGGCTATAGATTGGTTGCATGATCTCTATGAATGCTAAGACAAATGAGTTCCTGTCTATCTTAAGGATATCTTATTTGCAGGTATGTTAGAATCATAATTTTTTTTTGCTCAGTTTTTAATGATATCCATTAACACTAACACTATATCACTAATATTGTTGGCTCTAACTTCAATTATAGGTATGTCCTCTAGGACGAGTGAGAGCATAAACCACTATTTTGATGGGTTTGTTAATTCGAAGACTACACTAAAAGAATTCATTGAGAAGTATGAGGATGCATTGGAGAAAAGATATGAAGCAGAAAATAAGTAAGACAATATCTCATTGCAAACAAATGCTTTCCTCAAAACATCCTCGCTTTTCAAGAGACAAGCAGCTGACATGTACACTAGGCGTATATTCAAAAAATTTTAGAATGAGATCCTTGAGATGGCTACATTAAATGCTAAATTAACTAAAGAATTTGATAATTTTGCTTCATATTCTATGAAGTCATTTGAGAGATTTAAAGTTAACGAAATTAAGAAGGAGATTGTCAAAAATTATACTGTCTCTTGGTCCAGCCAATTGGAAGAAGTGAAATGCCAGTGCCGGTCATTTGAGTTCAGAGGATACCTATGTAGGCACGTCTTATTGGTTCTTCATAAAAATGAAGTATTTCATATTCCTAAAAAATATTTTTTTAATAGATGGTGCAAGGACATGAAATATCGAATTCGATATTTCATATTGTAATGTTCAATTCTATGATAAAAGCATCAGAAAATCTAAGTACCTTATCCTATAATTGAATTATGATGTCATAACTATAATTACGTTAATTTGTTTCAACATTTGGATATCCTATCATAATTATAACTCTGATATAGGTATGCTTTGATGAGTTATCAGATGATAAAGCTTATGGAGATTGCGTCCATGTCTGAAGATGCTTTTAATCTAGTGATGGCTGATCTGACTCCATTGTTCAAAGAGCAGTAGATGCTAATTATTAAGTACAGTCTTGTTCAGAACTTTCTATCCGAGATTCGATTAATATTATCATAAAGGGATGGCCAAGAGAGAGGAGAATTAAAAATGGAGTCGAAAAGAGATCAAAGAAATCAAAGAAGTCGAAGATAGCTGATGACAAAATACCAAAAAATTCATCTGCCGAAGAAAATGGTAAAAGGCTTGGTAAAAGGTAAAGGACATCTCTGCATGAAGTTGTGAAGATAGTACAATAAATAACCTCTACCAATTATCCATCCCTCGATCCATTTTTGGAAGAGTTTGATGCTTATATATCCATCCAACTAATATAAGAGACTAAGATAAATTTATGATGTTGTATGTCAAAAATATAAGATTATACGTTAAAGTTAAATTTTGTGGACCTTCGGCAATGTTTTTTCTATGCTTGATTTCGAAATATTGATGCAGGATGTCATATTTCTATAGGCAAAGCATTCAAGAAAGTTTTTTTGTACAGTGATATCATAATTTTAATCTATAATGTCATAATTTTGATAAAAGATGTCATAATTTTAGATATTTGGAGAAGTTTTTATTCACTAATATCATAATTCTGCATTCAGAGATATTGCTTTATAAGGATGTCATAATTATAATCTTTAATATCATTATTTTGACATAGAATGTCATAATTATACATTTTTGTATCTTTCAGTCCAAGGGTGTTAGAATATTGATCGTTAATATTATAATTTTAAAATAGAATATCATAATTCTGCATTTTAAAATTTTTTTATAAATGAATGTCATAATATTGATCTTTAATATCATAATTTTGATACAGAATATCATAATTCATGATTTACGAAATTCCATCCAGTGATGTTATAATTTAGACCCTTAATGTTATAATTTTGATATAGGATATCATAATTCTGCATTCAATAATCTTTCTATTCGTGGATGTCGTAATTTTGATCC
Organism: Cocos nucifera; assembly: GCA_006176705.1. Lineage (NCBI taxonomy): Eukaryota > Viridiplantae > Streptophyta > Magnoliopsida > Arecales > Arecaceae > Cocos > Cocos nucifera. The sequence goes on along the minus strand of QRFJ01000476.1, from coordinate 1,349,053 downwards.
TTAATATCATAATTTTGATACATGATGTCATAATTCTATGTTGATATCATAATTTTAACCGTTAATATCATAATTTTGATAAAGGATGTTATAATTTCATATTTATTAACGTATTCTATATCAGGATGTCATACTTATGCTTTCGGTGATTTTGACTATCATATTTATGAGATTCTGGCTACAAATTTTTAATCTTTTTTTTATTTTATCTTTTAAAGAATATTTTCTTTTTATTCAGTCTCGATATTTTGATGTCGTGGGAAGTGGCACTAAGAGAACCTGAATTTTTTTTAGAGGCACAGTCTTCCAAGCTGATAAGATGGCAACACATGGCATTTTAATATGGGTGGTGGATCAGTACTCCTCATTCCTAGCTCTCTACAAATCGAAAGAATTGCCTGCTACTGGTGAAAGTGTCAGAGAAGATGGGACTGTGGCTCAATGGCTCGGTGACTGGTAGTGTTCGTGTCAAAATGGATGGTTTATATGCTAATGTTTTTGTCGTTGTTTTGGTTGGATTGGTCTACTTGCTCACTATAATCCTGTCGATGTTTTTTATGTCTATGTGATGTACATTGTAGTAGATGGTTTTTCAAACCATCTGGTCTAATGAAATATCGAATTTAAGTTGAAATATGTTGTATGTCCCTTACTGTCATAATTTTAATATAGTATATCTTATCTCTTCCTTCATGGATGTTTTCATTGATAGAAATTAATAATTTAAAAGTTACTTTATAAGTTTTATCCTCCATATCTTAATCCTACATTTAGGGAAGTTATATATGACAAAATGTAATATTGTAAATCTATAACATCATATTTTTACAAGTACAGCATTCAAAGATGTTTTCTGCACTATCGTATCATAATTTTTACTATAGGATGTCATTATTCTTTGCTTAGGTAAGTTTTTTATACGTCGATGTCATAATTTTGACACATGATGAGTTTGATGTTTACATGTGTAACCAACACAATACAATAGAGAGAAAATAAATAAAGTTGGTATAATATTAGCATGGATCCTCACATGCACTGCTCTATGCTAAGGCCCTGTATATATAGAAGTTAGGGCTACCAACTGTGTGCAAAAGGGGATCTCATCGGCCTTCGTTTCATTTAAAGATGCCGTCACCATGATATTGCTGCTCGATGAATGGTTTCTCCCCCCATCCTCCGAATCGATATCGATAGCTCGAGAGGGGTGTGTTATCTGACACTCATCTTGGATTGGGAGGTATTAAAAATCATCCTGCCTCGATGGAGCCTTGGACCATGTATGGCTTGTTGGATTTGATTCGGGGTTAGAATTGATTGGAGCTAGTGTTGGAAGATGCAGACTTGGCACTATGCGAGGAGCGTAGGAGCAAATCCGAGAGGAGAGGGCCAGGAAGGAATATATTATAAATTTATTTTTATTTATCCTAATTTATAAAATGGATGATTATATTTCATCAAATTATAAAATATATTATAAATAATAAAATATCTTCTTAATTTTGAAATAAATTGCTTGCACAGATCGTAATTGTGTGATAATTTTTGCTTTTGAAAATTTATTTATGAATGAAAACATAAATTTGATACAGGGTTTTCTATTTCTATAACTACTACATTCAAGGATGTTTTCTATTACGGTGTGTTATAAATTTAACATACAATATCATAATTTTGAATAAAATTTTTATAATTGTTCCTTCTAGGATGTCAAAATACTGAGTTCATAGAAGTTTCTTTGTCAAATATCATAATTTTGATCTTTAATATTATAATTTTGGTACCGATATCATTATTTTACATTTAAAATTTTTTTAGCATTGGATGTCATAATTTTGATTCTTAATATCATAATTTTGACACAAAATGATATAATTCTGCATTTTTAATCGTTTGCATGCAATGATGTCATAATTTTAATCCTTAATATCATAATTTTGATAATGGATGTCATTATTATTTATTTTTGATCGTTTCATGTGTTAGGATGTCATAATTTTGACACAGATGTCATAATTCTGCATTCTCGAGTTAGAAGATGCCATAATTTAGATCCTTAATGTTATAATTTTGATACAGGATATCATAATTATACGTTCGGTGATCTTTCTATTCATGGATATCATAATTTTAATTCTTAATATCATAATTTTGAGATAAGTTATCATAATTCTGCATTCGATGATCTTTCTGTTCATAGAATGTCATAATTCTGCATTTCAAAATTTTTCTATAAATAGATGTCATAATATTGATCTTTAATATCATAATTTTGATACAGAATATCATAATTCATAATTTACGAAATTCCATCCAATGATGTTATAATTTAGACCCTTAATGTTATAATTTTGATATAGGATATCATAATTCTGCATTCAATAATCTTTCTATTCGTGGATGTTGTAATTTTGATCCTTAATATCATAATTTTAATACATGATGTCATAATTCTATGTTGATATCATAATTTTAATCGTTAATATCATAATTTTGATAAAGGATGTTATAATTCCGTATTTATTAACGTATTCTATACCAGGATGTCATACTTATGTTTTCGATGATTTTGACTATCATATTTATGAGATTCTGTGCTACAAATTTTTAATCTTTTTTAATTTTATTTTTTTAAAGAATATTTTCTTTTTATTCAGTCTCGATATTTTGATGTCATGGGAAGTGGCACTAAGAGAACCTGAATTTTTTTTAGAGGCACAGTCTTCCAAGCTGATAAGATGGCAACACATGGCATTTTAATATGGGTGGTGGATCAGTACTCCTCATTCCTAGCTCTCTACAAATCGAAAGAATTGCCTGCTACTGGTGAAAGTGTCAGAGAAGATGGGACTGTGGCTCAATGGCTCGGTGATTGGTAGTGTTCGTGTCAAAATGGATGGTTTATATGCTAATGTTTTTGTCGTTGTTTTGGTTGGATTGGTCTGCTTGCTCACTATAATCCTGTCGATGTTTTTTATGTCTATGTGATGTACATTGTAGTAGATGGTTTTTCAAACCATCTGGTCTAATGAAATATTGAATTTAAGTTGAAATATGTTGTATGTCCCTTACTGTCATAATTTTAATATAGTATATCTTATCTCTTCCTTCATGGATGTTTTCATTGATAGAAATTAATAATTTAAAAGTTACTTTATAAGTTTTATCCTCCATATCTTAATCCTACATTTAGGGAAGTTATATGTGACAAAATGTAATACTGTAAATCTATAACATCATATTTTTACAAGTACAGCATTCAAAGATGTTTTCTGCACTATCGTATCATAATTTTTACTATAGGATGTCATTATTCTTTGCTTAGGTAAGTTTTTTATACGTCGATGTCATAATTTTGACACATGATGAGTTTGATGTTTACATGTGTAACCAACACAATACAATAGAGAGAAAATAAATAAAGTTGGTATAATATTAGCATGGATCCTCACATGCACTGCACTATGCTAAGACCCTGTATATATAGAAGTTAGGGCTACCAACTATGTGCAAAATGGGATCTCATCGGCCTTCGTTTCATTTAAAGATGCTGTCACCATGATATTGCTGCTCGATGAATGGTTTCTCCCCCCATCCTTCGGATCGATATCGATAGCTCGAGAGGGGTGTGTTATCTAACACTCATCTTGGATTGGGAGGTATTAAAAATCATCCTGCCTCGATGGAGCCTTGGACCATGTATGGCTCGTTGGATTTGATTCGGGGTTAGAATTGATTGGAGCTAGTGTTGGAAGATGCAGACTTGGCACTATGCGAGGAGCGTAGGAGCAAATCCAAGAGGAGAGGGCCAGGAAGGAATATATTATAAATTTATTTTTATTTATCCTAATTTATAAAATGGATGATTATATTTCATCAAATTATAAAATATATTATAAATAATAAAATATCTTCTTAATTTTGAAATAAATTGCTTGCACAGATCGTAATTGTGTGATAATTTCTGCTTTTGAAAATTTATTTATGAATGAAAACATAAATTTGATATAGGGTCTTCTATTTCTATAACTACTGCATTCAAGGATGTTTTCTGTAACATCATACCATAATTTTAACCTAAAAGATGGATAATTTGGACATGGATATCAACTATTCTGCATTCAGAGATGTTTCCTATTACGGTGTGTTATAAATTTAACATACAATATCATAATTTTGAATAAAATTTTCGTAATTGTTCCTTCTAGGATGTCAAAATACTGAGTTCATAGAAGTTTCTTTGTCAAATATCATAATTTTGATCTTTAATATTATAATTTTGGTACTGATATCATTATTTTACATTCAAAAATTTTTTTAGCATTGGATGTCATAATTTTGATCCTTAATATCATAATTTTGACACAAAATGATATAATTCTGCATTTTTAATCGTTTGCATGCAATGATGTCATAATTTTAATTCTTAATATCATAATTCTGATAATGGATGTCATTATTATTTATTTTTGATCGTTTCATGTGTTAGGATGTCATAATTTTGACGCAGATGTCATAATTCTGCATTCTCGAGTTAGAAGATGTCATAATTTAGATCCTTAATGTTATAATTTTGATACAGAATATCATAATTATACGTTCGATGATCTTTCTATTCATGGATGTCATAATTTTAATTCTTAATATCATAATTTTGAGACAAGTTATCATAATTCTGCATTCGATGATCTTTCTATTTATGGATGTCATAATTTTGATCCTTAATGTTATAATTTTGACATAAGATATCATAATTTTGCATTGATGTTATAATTTTGATCATTAATGTCATAATTTTGATAAAGAATATCATAATTCTGCATTCGTTGATGTATTCTATGCTAGGATATCATACTTATGTGAAGGTGATTTTGACTGCCATATTTATGAGATTCTGTGCTTAAAATTTTTGACCTCTTTCGATGTCATTTTTTCAAAGGGTATTTTCTTTTTAGTCAGTCCCGATATTTTGATGTCGTGGAAAGTGGCACAAAATTGCCCTGCATTCACTCTGGAGGCATAGTCTTCCAAGACGATAAGGTGGCAATACATAGCATTTTAACGTGGGTGGTGGATCGGTACCCCTCATTCCTGGCTCTCTATAAATTGAAGAAAATGCATGCTGCTAGTGAAAGTGTCAAAGAAGATGGGACAGTGGCTCAGTGATTGGCAGCGTTCCCGTCGGGATGGATGATTTACATGCTAATATTTTTATCATTGTTTTGATTGGAATGGACTGCTTGCTCATTTTAATCCTATCGATATTCTTTATATTTATGTGATATACATTGTAATAGATGGTTTTTCAAACCATCTAGCTCAATAAAATATCATATTTAAATTGAAATATGCCATATATCTCTTAATATCATAATTTTGACACAGTATGTTTTATCTCTTCCATCGTGGATATTTTCTGAGTCATCATATCATAATTTTCACTACAGGATGTCATTATTCTTCGCTTGGATAAGTTTTCTATACGTTGATATCATAATTTTGACATAGGATGAGTTTGATGCTTACATATGCAGCCAACGCGATATAATAGAGAAAATATATAAAGCTGGTATAATATTAGTGCGGATCCTCATGTACATCACACCATCGTCACGCCCTATATAAATAGAAGTTAGGGCTACCAGCTATGTGCAAAAGGGGATCTCATCATCGGCCTTCGCTTCATTTGAAGATGTCATCATCATGATACTGCTGCTCAATGGATGGTTTCTCCCCCCACCCTCCAAATCAATGTCGGTAGCTCGAGAGGGGTGTGTTGTCCGACACTTGCCTTGGATTGGGAGGTATTAGATATCGCCCTACCACGATGCAGCCTCAAACCATGCATGGCTCGTCGGATTTGAGCCGATGCTAGAATCGATCGAAGCTGGTGCTGGAAGATGCAGGATTGGCACTATGCGAGGAGCATAGGAGCAAATCCGAGAGAAGAGGGCCAGGGAGGAATATATTATAAATTTATTTTTATTTATCTTAATTTATAAAATAGATGATTATATTTCATCAAACTATAAAATATATTGTAAATAATGAAATATCTTCTTAATTTTGAAATATATTGCTTGCATAGATTGTAATTGTGTGATGATTTCTGCTTTCAGAAATTTATTTACGAATGAAGATATAAATTTGATAGAGGATCCTCTATTTCTGTAACTACTGCATTCAAAGATGTTTCCTGTAACATCATGCCATAATTTTAACCTAAAAGATAGATGACATCGATGTTGATGTCATAATTTTAATATATAATATCATAATTCTAGATTGGACGACGTTTCTATCAATAGGTCTCATAATTTTGATGCTTAAAATCATAATTTTGAGATAGGATATCATAATTCTGCATTCGCTAAAATTTTTCTTACGGGATGTCATAATTTTAATCATTAATATCATAATTTTGATATATGATGTCATAATTCTTTGTTTGGACATATTTCCATCATCGGGTGTCTTAATTTTGTCCTTGATGTCATAATTTTGATACTTAAAATAATAATTTTAAGATAGAATATCATAATTTTGAATTCAATGATGTTTTCTCTTACGGGCTGTCATAATTTAGATCCTTAATATCATAATTTTGATACACGATGTCATAATTCTTCGTTACGAGATATTTTCATAAATTGATATTTTAAACTTGACACTTAATATTATAATTTTAATATAGGATGTCATAATTATAGGTCGGGCGATCTTTCTATCAGTAGGTCTCATAATTTTAATGCTTAAAATCATAATTTTGATACATGATATCATAATTCTATATTTGGTAAAATTTTTTCTGATAAGATGTTATAATTTTGATTCTTAATGTCATAATTTTGACACACGATGTTATATCTTAAATTTGACTCATAATATCATAAATTTAACTAAAATATCATAATTTTCACACAAGATATAATAATACTGAGTCTGTCATGCCAGCATATCATAAATTTAACATACAATATCATAATTTTGATCTTTGATGTCATAATTTTGACATCCTATTTTGAAATATCGATATTATGTAGTGAAGACAATAAATAACACTATGATTATCTGTATTCAGTGTTAACAAAATATGATCAAATAGAAAATATTAAAAAATTAAATTTTGAAGTAGAATTTATTATTTTCTTAAATATACAGTTGGAGACATCATATATTCAATGTCATACAAAGAATTGACTATTTTAAGATGATAAATTCAATGTCATACAAAAAATTCACTCTCTTTTAATGATAATTTCAACCATAATTCAGCAAAATTTATTTGAAGATAGAAATTAAATTTGTTCTATCAGAGGGCTCCAACTTTGTCAACGACAATAGTCACTCTCTATTCGAGCCCTTTTTTTATTATTTTTGCTGCAAGTTCCCTCCGGTATTGAAGGATGTCAACGTGTGTGAAATCTCATTTATCTGATCTATCCTTGCGAGCGAGAAAGTCCATATACTTCAAGCAATATAAACCATAATCTAAAGATCCTAAAGGCTAGGAAGGGCAGTCTTCATCTTCTTCCATATTCCATTCACTCACTTTTGCATTGTCATAATACATATGGAACATGGCTCTAGGATCTTATGCTACTTCCTGATATTAGCCTTATACTTGGCACTGCATTTGATAGAGTTTAGATAAGTGCCAGTGGATTTTTCTATATTGATGATGTTGAACAGAATCTTAAATTCCTTCTTCTTGTCATTACTAATTTCACTGAAAATGAATTCTCCTGCCATGCCAGCTAGCTCATGATGTGATGCTGATGATTGAATGCACATACCGGCTGTCATTATGGAGGCAACGATATACTTATGGTATAAATCTGGTCGTTCACTCTATTTTTTACAAAAAAAGTCCTGCCTATCATCAATTATCTATTCATGCAAAGCATTATGTTATGATATGAAAAAATTAGAAGTCATTAATACACATGATGTCTAGAACAAATAATAGGAATTAAGATCTAGAAAGAGAATCCTTACATCATTAATTATCATCCTCGCAAATAGAAGGTCATAAATATAGGACCTCATGATGCTGCCTCCTTCAGCATTGTTGAAAACAACCTCACTGTAATAGAAAATATAAGGATATCATAAATCAACAGTTGGTACTATGTTATACAAGATGTCATAAATTACTTATGAGATAATTCTTTCAGACAAAAACATTTCGATGATGGCATCATCCTCTCAAACAATGAGCCTTTCTCTTGATATTCTCAAATCCCTGTATTAAAAAATTAGATTTAAAAATATAATGTGGTATGAATATCTCATAATATTGATGAAAAGGGAATATATGTCTACCTCTTCTTTATTTGGTTATTCTTTTATATTTGAGAGATCCAGAATTGGTAATTTTTTATATTTGGGGACTGTCTTAGTCTTTTTTGTTAGCATGTAGGTCTCATAATTTAGATCTTCTGTGAGATGGGATGCCTTGTGCACTCAATGTTTCTTTTTTACTCTCCTTTTTGAGTGAATATATTTCTTTTTCTCCAACATCAGCCTTCTTATCATCCTTCCTCTTATTTTTCTCCTCCTTCTCCGCCTCCACCTTCTTCTCCTCCTCCCTTTTTCTTTCTCCATCCTCCCTCTTCTTCTTCTTCATAATCTTTTTCTCCTCTTTCATTTTTCCTTTTTCCTCCTCCCTCTTCTTCTTCTCCCGTTCCACCTTCTTCTCCTCCTCCTTTCTTTTTCTTTTTCTTTCTTCCTCCTTCATCTTCTTCTCCTCTTGCACCTTTTTCACCTCCTCCTTCCTTTTTCTTTCTTCCTCCTCCCTCTTCTTCTTCTCCTCCTCTCCCTCCTTTTTCTTTTCCTCCTTTTCATTCTCCTTGCTCTTATCCTCCTCTTTCTTCTTCTCCACCCCCCCTTTTTTTTTCTTTCTTCTTCCTCCCTCTTCTTTTTCTTCTCCTCCTCTTTTTTCTTCTTGTCCTCCTTCCTATTCTTCTCCATCATTTTTCTTTCTTCCGTTTCCTTCTTCTTCTTGTCCTCTATTTTTTTCCTTTCTTCCTCCTCTTTCTTTCTCTTCTTATCCTCATCTTCCTTCTCCTCTCTTTCCAAAACTTTTTCTTTTCTCCTCCTATTTCTTTTCGTCATCATATTCTTCATCATCTTTCTCCTCTTCAATCCCATTTTCTTCTTTCTCATCCTTCTATTTTTTATTCTTGACCTCCTTTCTGATCAAAAAATTTAGTAGCTTATCATGAATGAGAATCTTTTTTCTAAGCTTCTTAATTTCAATTCTTAGTTATGCACACATGGCACAGCCAACCAGAATAGGCTCCTCCAATTTTGTTTCATCAATATTATGAATGCTTTTTTCTTTTCTTCAACAGAATTGAGAAGCCAGTGCTCCTGTAGGACAGGTCGAATAGCGTCTTCAACCTAATAATATAAAAAAAGTAAAAATAAAAAAAAATATCATAATTTTAATGAATATATTTTGGATGTGTTTTACCTAAAATATTATAATTTTACCTAAAATATCATAATAAAGCCTTTCGATGGTGTTTTGACATAAAATGTCATAATAATATCAAAAAGATATTCTGAAGATAATTTTAGATGTCATAACTTTTTCATGAAATATTATAATTTTAATATAGAATATCATAATAATATTCTCCTCTTTTCAAAATAATTTTGGATAAAGAAAGTCATAATTTTAATCTTAAGTATCATAATATTAACATAGGATGCCATAAATTTTATTAAAAATACTTTTTGGAGGTGTTTTGTCAATATGATATCATAATTTTATCAAAAATATCAATATTTTGATATTGAATATCATAATAATGTCAAAAAATATGTTCTGAAAGTAATTTCACTACTGAGTATCATAATTTTTAAATAAAATATCATAATTTTGACATAGAATATCATAATAATATCTAAAATATTCTTTCATAAGACTTTTGCATGAAAAAGATATCATAATTTTAATCTTAAATATCATAATTTTGATACAAAATATTATAATTTTTATAAAAAAGATTTTTATTGATATTTTATCAATATGATGTCATAATTTTACCAAAAATATTATCATTTATACATAGAATGTCATAATAATGTCAAAAATATTATTCGAAAAGTATCATTAATAGTCTAAAAAATATATGACATCCCATGACATTCTATGATAACTTATTATTGTCAGTATACCTCGTGGGGATGGATGTTGTCAAAATTTTGATCGCAACTCTTTTTTTTGCAGTGATGCCACCTAAACAACCTTAGAAATACTGAAGAATCAGATAGGGTTTTGATATTTGTGTACTCTAGAAACCACACTTGCACATAAGCATTTTGACAAAACAGACTATAAAAAAATTTTTTAAAAAAAATAAGACTGTACTTTAAAAATAAAATGATTTAACTTTACTATAAGGGCTGCCGAACAGCCAAAAAAAGTGGGTTGCCTTCTTCTCTTGTCAATCCTCTTTACTTTGCATGACTTTTCTGACCTTATGTTGTCAACAATCTCTAGAAGGACCTCAACCGCCAACTTCTTGATGAAAATGGCCCATGTAAAAGATCCCAATTGAGACAACTCATCTAAAAATGGGATCACATCTCTTGGACAAGTTTAGTTTGACTTGGGAGCTAAGAAAAGCGCAAACATGTATCCTATCCAAAGCTTGACGGTATCTTCAATATCCTCCTGTCTATTCAATGATTTTAGCTGGTCAATCAAAGACTCCAACTCTTTATATTATAGATTTAAACTCTTCCCAAATCTTTCGAACAGCCTCCCCTTCTTCTTTGGACGTGTTTCGGTGACTGTGACTTTAATCCCATGACATGAAAGTCCGATAATTAGTATCACTTCCTCCATACGGAATGTTATTACTTTTTCTATAATAATGAATTGATCTCCTTCAATGTAATATTTTATAATATTCGAGAGGAGTACCCTATCTACCACAAAGGGCTTTATGTCAACAAATGCACCGAATGGAGTCTTTCGAATGAGCTCTACGTGTGCATAAGAAAAGCCAATATTTCGAATATTTTGAACATAAACTCCAGGTTTATAGGAGTTCTTAAAAATGGAGTTCTACGTTGGAATACTCGAGGAGAAATTTGACTTGACACTGCAAGAAAGAATCGGATTGTCAACAACAAGAACTGAAAGTTATAAACAGCATGTCATTCAAAGAAATAAGATATCATAACATTGTCAATATATTAATTTTAGGATATAATATTCTCAACAATGTCATAATTTAAACATGTAATATCATAATTTAGATACAAGATATCATAATATTTTGATGGCCAATCTTCCGTAGGTATTTTGAAAATTTGATATCATAATTTTAACATGAATGTCATCTTTTTGATATATAATATTAAAATTATGACATCCTGGCATAGGAACATCCGCCAAAGCAGAATTATGATATCCTGTATTAAAATTATAATATTAATGATTGAAATTATAACATTCTTAAATAGAAACATCCCTGAATGCAGAATTATGATATCCTATGTCAAAATTGTGATATTAAATATCAAACTTATGACATCTAGACACAAGAACATTTTCGAACATAGAATTATGATATTCTTAGTTAAAAGTATGGCATTGTAGATTAAAATTATGATATCCTGTTGTTAAAATATGTTTCGATAGTATCTTCGATAATATTATGACAACGTAAGTTAAAATTATGATATTATAGGTTAGTATTATGATAACTTATAGATAAAATATCTCTTAAGTATAATTTTTAAATTTTTTATGATATTTTGATTCAAATTTATGATATTCTATGTTAACATTATGCCATCTCATTAGTAAAATACAATTCGAACATAGTTTTGACGATATTATGACATCCTAGATCAAAATTATAATATAAGAATTAATATTATAATATTCTATAGGTAAACTACATTTCAAGTAAAATTTTTATCATTTTTATGATATTCTGAGTTAGATTTATGAGATTATCATAATTTTTACATAAAATAATATAATTTTGACATAGGATGTCATAATAATATCTAAAATATTCTTTCAAAAGAATTTTGCTTAAAGAAAATCATAATTTTAACCTATAATATCATATTTTTGATGCAGGATGTCATTATTTTTATTAAAAAATATCTTACAGATTTGTTTTGCCATTACGATATCATACTTTTAACTAAAATATCATAATTTTATATAAAATATCATAATTTTGATATAAAATATCATAATAATATCAAAAACTATATTTGGATGGTATTTTGACTATATGATGTCATAATTTTTATTTAAAATATCATAATTTTGAGTATGATGTCATCATAATGTCTAATTTTAACCTAAAATGTCATAATTTTAAAAAAAGATATCATAATTTTTTTTTAAGAATATCTTATGGAGGTATTTTGCCAACATGATATCATAAGTTTAACTAAAATATCATCTTTTTAACATAAAATATCATAATAATATCAAAATTATGATATCCCTGTACAGAAATATTTCTTAAAGCAGAATTATGATATTTAATATTATAATTATGATATTAAAAATCAAAATTATATCATCATGACATAGAATACTAGAATTATTATATCCTATATCAAAATTATGATATTAACGATCAAAATTATGATATCCTTGAACAGAAACATCTTCGAACGTAAAATTATAATATTCTATGTCAAAATTATAATATTAAGGATCAAAATTATGACATCTAGGTACATGAATATCTCCAAATATAGAATTATGATATCCTTAGTCAAAAACATGGCATTATAGATTAAAATGATGACATCCTATTGGTACAACATCTTAAAGTATCTTTGATAATATTATGATATCATAAGTTAAAATTATGATATTATAGATTAGTATTATGATAACTTATAGATAAAATATCTTTGAAGTATAATTTTTAATTTTTTTATGACATCCTGGTTCAAATTTATGATATTTTATGTTAATATTATGTCATTTCATTGATAAAATACAATCCAAACATAATTTTGATAATATTATAACATCCTAAATCAAAATTATGACATTAAGGATTAGTATTATGATATTCTATAGATAAAATACGTTTCTAGTAAAATTTTTGTCATTTTTATGACATCATGAATCAGATTTATGAGATTCTATGTTAATATTATGACATCTTGTAGGTAAAATATCTTTCGAAAATAGTATTAGATTTCGAAGGTCATGATTTTGATACACGATGTTATAAACTTCGTTCGACGTGACATGTATTACTACAGGATGTCATAATTTTTATCTACAAGTCAGATGTTTGTAAAATCTGAAAATAAATTATTTTGGAATAAATCGAAAAAGTAAAAAATCTTTAATAGATGCCTAAACCATCCAGAAGGAGTGCCCTAAAGGCCTAAATCTTAAAAGGAGTTTACCTTCTTCTGTTTCCTTTATTTCATATCTTTCGGAGGTTGTAGCGGCATCCTCTTTCTTGTAAACAATCATTATTGTACTTTCTTTGATCATATCCTGTTCTTCATTGCCTTCGCCTCGACGCCTTCTAAACTCAAACTTTTTAAAAGCCATAATTTGATAATACTCGCTGATGTTAATAGAACACCTCTCGTAGTATGTCAAAACACTTATCGTAGAGATGATCCAATCGATATGCACCGCTTCTTCGAAAAAAGAAATGAGGAAAATATTGATTGCCAGAGTGGAGGGAAAACGAAAAAGTGTTTTTGGAGAGAAGACAAAAAAATTTCAACCGGATTTTAGCCTCTTTTTTTGATAAGCAACGGAGGCAAAAATATTTTTTCATATTTTTGAAAAGATCAAAATTAATTATAAAATAAAGCATGATAATGCCGTCTGTAGGAAAGCGACGGGTCGCACCATGAGAGTTTCAGATAGTTTAATAAAAAAAAGTGGTGCACTCCACATCAGAAATTTTACACCGTAGATGGTGTAGGAAGAATTACCCTTCTTCTTATTGAATGAGAATTTTAGATTACTATTAGTTTATTTGATTGTTTCTTCTAGGATGTGGCCTTAGAAATCTGCACCAGCGCTTGAGATCCATGATGTATTTTACATGCACCAACTCAAGGGAGAACGGCTGGCGAGTGTGTATTTTATCAGTCGAGAACAGTTGGCGAATATGTATTTTATCAGTATAAGGATTTTTATTATAATATATATATATATATATATTGTAGCTACTTTGGCTTTTAATAAGTGCATATATTTTCTCTCTCTCTCTCTGGTGGTTAAAGGGGGAGAAAATGGAAAATATGCTTGTATCGATCGGATGGATGGAGAGAGAGAGAGAGAGAGAGAGAGAGAGAGAGAGAGAGAGAGAGAGAGAGAGAGAGAGAGAGAGAGAGAGAGAGAGAGAGAGAGAGGGATTGTGCTTCCTTTCATTTCATGAGAGGAATTATTGGTTCGACAAGATCCATCAGCTCATTGGATGGATAGAAAAAGCAGAAGCAAAAAGCATGCAATGCCTGTACATTTGTGTATGTTATGCGGTCAAGTTGATTCTAATCCACCTAAAAATTTTACATTTTGTGGGCACTTGGTGCAATGGAGCTCTTATTATATATGGTGAGGCTGAAGAGCATGTATTTTCTTTACGCATGCTATGGTTAACGTTAAAATATGTTGTGAAACCTAATGAGTAATTAAGCCGAAAGGTGTGGATTTTTTTTTTATCTGGCCACCATGTGTTGGACCACGCGGTGAAACCTTGGTACGGTAAACTGCTAGACATTATAATGACACTGCTGTCGTTTGGTAACCATATGAAGAGGTGCAACAAGAGAGGGAAAAAAAATTCTACCTCAACTGCGTATGATCCTTATTTGTATATCCGAGCAACCATGTCGCCCTAGTATCATCTTTGAACACTGGAACAGTTTCTATTTGTCAGATGTTGACGGGAATGTGATGGCATCATGTTGATAAAAGACCTTTTCGATAATATGAAGACATCATATATCAAAATTATAATATTTTATATTAATATAATAAAAAATATCTTTCAACTTTCGATTTTGATATTTTTATAATATCCTATATCAAAATTATGGTATCTTTCAACCAATCAAGCATGCCTCAAATTTATTCTAGGTGCGGTAACTGCAGGGAAACGCCATGCATCCCACTCCCGTGCTGCTACTAAGGAGGGCCCAATACATGTGTTGGAGTCTCGTCTCTTCTGCATCTGTCATCGCGAACCACTTTGTCCTCGTACCTCTCGCAATTAAATTTGCTGTGACGAAAAGAGAACCAGTACTTCGGGGACATTGCAGCTCGTCATTCCCTTCCATCCATCTCCATTCACCGTGGGTGGAGTGAAGCTGCCGCTGCCGCCTCCACCCAGCCCCTGAGCGATGGCTGATCAAGACATGTCCCAGCCTGATGGCAGGATGGAGGTGATGATGACCATCGCAGCGCCATCCCATGGTAATGAAGCCAATACGAGCAGTCCAACGATGGGGGAAGATTTAATGCAGGTAGGTGAACACGCGCCTCTACCATGATAATTATCATAAAGCTTCGTAACTTAACTTCATAATTTTGTGAGCTTGTGAATTATTTTTCTCGACTCTCTAGCAGCTTCTGTTGCTCCCACCTCTGCTCCTGCTTTACGTTTTGGCTCGAATGCATCGTAAGGTCCAGAGCTCTTAGGATTACTTTTCTCTCCTTTTTTTCAAACCGATAATTTTCAAAAAATAAGATATATATATATTACTTGTCATGGCTTTATTTTAACGAGTCGTGAAATGAATTAATTGAAGCGCTGCAAGGGTGGGAGTCTGACAAGCGCACAAGGTTGAGTCGGCCGCCACACGTTAGATCTCCCCGCTTAGTCGTGCTCTGGGGAGACAAACGCTGGCAAGCGCGACGTACGACAGTAATATTT
The DNA here is from genome assembly GCA_006176705.1 of Cocos nucifera. Lineage (NCBI taxonomy): Eukaryota > Viridiplantae > Streptophyta > Magnoliopsida > Arecales > Arecaceae > Cocos > Cocos nucifera. Next base: position 1,333,142 of record QRFJ01000476.1, on the reverse strand, counting down.
TACATGCTTTACTCCATCGGCAACTTGGACTCGTACGTATTTACTCAAGGTTGGCTTAATAAATCCGATTTACTAGCGGGGAAAAAACACTTGGACTCGCATGTAAATTCCGGTTTTAACCAAAATTACGATTAAGGGCTCTCCTAATGCAGCACAGATCCAAAGATCCACCGGATTTGATGATCCCAGCCGGCAAAAATTTACATACAAATAACGTTTTTTTTTCAAAAATCTAACCAACCTTTTGCAATGAATCTTTGACTCGTTCTAAGGTACTCCGAGATCTACGGTTGATATTTCACGGCTTTAACTAAATTCTAATGCTTTCTAGTTTTAAAAAATTGTTAAAAACTTCAGCTCCCGACATATTTATTCAGAATCTTAAGATTTTAATTAGTCACCGTTTTAACACCGGCTAGGTTGACATGGGTCGGGTCGACCCCAAACCTCGATTTTGTAATAACCTACCAGTGTGCAATTAACCAGCCGACCTACTATTGACCTATGTTTGTTTATAATTTATACACTCATATGGTTTATTTTTTAGGTACCCAAACATATTTTTTTCAATTAATTTATTGTAGAATCATGAAAAAAAAATGTTACAAAATTAATGAAAAAAAGACCTAGTACTTTACTTTTTAAATTCCTTTTTTTTCTTCTTCTTCTTCAATTATGTTTCTAAAGAAGTCCAAATTGAGCAGGTTGAATAAATCATTTCTTTCCTACAACTAGTAGCTTATCCCACCGCCAAGGACCCTCGTGTCGTTCAAGATCCACTAGGGCTCTTTTGAAGAAGATTGCAATATGCCAGAATCCACCAACATGCCACTGCTGCTCCTCAAAATCTATTAGGGTTTGCTCTAGAACTCATTAGAGTCATGCAAAATCCACTAGCTAAAGAAAATTTAAGAGAAACCATGAATTAACATATACTTGAGAGAAACAACCTTTCATTGACATGAAAAATTCAGTACATAGGAGGGTATTTGTAGGCTTTATGAACGATTACATTGATAAGGACAACTAGGGACCCATTGATTTTGACCGCAACTCAAATAACTTACAAAATAAGCAATCAAGAATAATTTATTGGACTTAGAAAAGGCACTTTGGATGCCAAAAATAAAGTGACAACGTGGTTTTTTTGTCATCCAACAGTCTGATGTTTCCTTACTATTTTCAGAATTTCTTAGTTTGACTTGAACTAAAACTATAATAGCTTCATGGCTTGTAGGACTCAATTTAGATCTAATGTACGGTATGGCTCTTGCCATGGTATGTTTCTGCCATCCGATATCTAATGGCAAAAGCTTTTCCATCAGTGGTGATGCAAATGGTTCAAATCAAGGTTGAGGGGCAGTAAAATTTCCATCAAAAATTTAATTTATGATGATTAGGATAAAATCATCTTGTAGATGGAGGTACTTTCGGCTCTACCTATTATTGCAACTTGACCAGAGTTTATAGAATATTAAGACTCTTGGATATTTGTGATTCAACCATCATCTTACCCTTCTTAGCTAGTCCAAGTGTGGCCCTAAGGATTGTGGCCATGATTCGTTGCATAACTCATAGTTGTGGTGCATGCATGGATTTAGCTTAGATTGCTTAACTGTTGTTTGGGTGCATAATTTATTCGCTCCGCAAAAATGGATCCAATGGTCGGTCTTGAAAGTGAAGTAGGTTCGAAAAGTAATTGCTGAGAAAGGTTTTTAAGTGCAAGAAAACATAGGGAGGCACCAAACAACTTGATTCATAATTTGAGCTTGTTCATGGACGTTTTTTAAACAAGTTTTTTTAAAAAAAACTTGTTTCCTCACAATATAATTATGAAGATTGTAAGGTTTATACGAGATTTCAAATAAAGGCCATTGTGAATTGATCTTGCACGGTCGCACTCCTTCGCTCCGCAACCAAAATTTTACTGGTTCAAGTCTTGAATGGTGTATTTCCAAGAAATAAAATCGAGATAATATATATATATACACGCACACCCCAAAAAAGGCCAGCATACTTTATTTTTTTTGTTTAAAATTTCAATTGCATATTGAAAGAATAAATGCAAGTGAAGTTGCCTTTAATACTTTCCAATTATGGATTCTATGGGTCTTTAAACCTTACTACATATTTTAGTTCTGGGTTCAACCACTTGTATCTGTCATTTTTATTGAATGACTCCGCTGCGAACTTCAATTTTGCACTAAACTGAATGACTTATTATAGACTTTAATTCTAGGCTTAGCCACAAGTACTATTAGCGATGTTATTGAAGCCATTATGCGGCTTTTATTGTTTCAGCTGGCCACTGACTGACCGTTGAATGACAAGCTATAATTACTTGGACCAAACTTGGTAAACAAAGTCCAAATATTCTCTGTACTTTAAATGGAAGTGAAGTTACCTTTAATGCTTTCCTAGTGGATTCTATGGGTCTTTAAACCTTACGATGTTTGACCAGCTTCATTGGTCCCGCATAATGCTTATAAAAGGTTTATTATAGATTTTAATTCTAGTCTTAACCATATAATTTATTAAATATTTTAATTCTAAGCTTAGCCACATGTACTTTTTCTTTCTTTCTTTTTTTTTTAATGATTCACATCAATTTTGCGCTTAAATGAATGATTTAGTAGACTTTAATTTTAGGCTTAACCACAAGTATCGCTAGCAATGTTGTTGAGGCCGTTACGAGGCTTTTATTGTTTGAGCTAGCCGTTGACCTGCCGTTGATTGACGAGGTAGGGTTGTTTGGACTAAACTTTATAAATAGAGTCTAAATATTAAATCATTTGATATAGAGCTTTATTTTCCCTTGATACTTCTCGAATAGCCTTGCTTTTGATATTTTCCTTCTTCTACTTTCACAATTTCTGTCATATTTTCTACTTTCTTTCCATTTTTTTCATCGGTTGCAAAGTTTATTCTCAAGCAATCAAAGAGGCTGATTGCTTGAGATAGAGCTAAGCTGAGTCGAGGATTTGCAGGAGTATTTGCCATCCACTCTACATGAAAGGCAACAATGCTTATGGGGTAGTGCCTATCAAATCTCCTATTTAGGTTCTTCCCTCAACCCCCCATTTTTATTCTTTCAATTCGACTTTTAAGTTTCTTAAGATATAGAACAGCATATAAGTTATTATGCTTATATATCTATCATTTAAGTCTATTATGATTATTTCATAATTACATATTTGATTTGATCGATGGACAAATATATAAGAATATGTTTCATGCTGAGATTCTTCAATATCTCGATGTACTCGATTCGACAGACTAGGTTTATTTAGAAATAGCAGAATTTGATTGATTTGAAATAGAAATAGCTATAAAATGAATAAGATGCAGAGATTTGATTAAGCTTTATCTTGGGACAAAAGAATTAAGAATGTTTTTATTCCATATTTTTGGAATATGAAATTTCCAAAAAATAGAATATAAAAAGGGAATACGATAACTCTGCCATCTCCATGGCTTTTTCTTTCATGGGTTATGTTGGTGCAGAAACTAATTGTCACCGGATCCAGCTGGAGTGGAGATGGACGAGGTCTCCATCGGTGATCTGCAAAATAAAGTTTCGTCCGAAGCCGATGGAGGGTGGCTCCGACAGGATCCTTCGACGATCAAATCAGCTTTTCTGGCCAACAAAAATGGAGTGCTCTGGAATGAGTTCGGTAGAGTTTAGAGAAGGAGAGGAGAGCTTAGAGCTTTTTTGGAAACATATCTGGAGGGTTTCTTTTATAGACGGAGCTTGATTGATAGTGACGGCCATACCGTCTAGTGGCGGACTGCTCGAGGCTGTGTGGGATTCGATGCGGAGAGGATGGTATCGTCAGGTCGATAGTGACAGCCATACCATCCGATAGTGGTGGGCTGCTCGAGGTCTGACGGAGTCAGTCATGGAGGGAGGCATCGTCTGTAGCGTCGTTTGTGGCAGACTGATGGTGATCGTTCGTTCAGATTTAATGGTCGTAGCTCTGAGAAAGCAGACATTAGTTGGTGGACTTCGGTATATATCGATTTAAAAGGAGTTCTAATTTTTGAAGGGAAAGCTCGGAAGGAGTTCGGCTCCTATAGGCGTCTGGCTGGAGGAGTGTGGCTAAAGCTCGATCGCTGGAAAGTTCGAAAGGAGCTCGATCAGTCGAAGAGGATGTCTGAGAGGGGTCTGGCTCCTGAAGAAGTTCAATCGAAGAAAAAGCTTGGAGGGAGTTTGGCTCCCACAAGCGTCTAGCTGGAAGAGCGTGGAGGGAGTTCGGCTCTCGTGGAAGTCCGACTGAAGCTCGACTGCTGAGGAGTTCGGTCGGTTGAAGAAGTTTGGCTAAGATCCGACCGCTGAAAGTCTGAAGCAGCCCGACTACTGGGAGTCCGAAGGAGCTCGACCGCTAAGGAGTTCAGTCGGCTGAAGGAGTTCGACTAAGATCCATTCGCTGAAGCTCTTTCGTGGCTACCGATTGCATTAAGCTGAGCATCGAACTAGACTTCGACAGGAGTGGGGTTTATCCCCAACAATAGTCCCCTCCACTCGAGTTTGAAACTCGAAGGAAGGGAGTGCAGAAAAGGCAACTGCTGAAGTTCTCTTCTAGGCTCCGTGCTGGTTCAGGTTGAAGCTCTGGGGAGATCTCATTTTCAGCCAAAGTTGATGTTGAAGTTGAAGCCCAGGGAAGATCTGATCTCCAACCGAGGTTGAAGTAGATCTCGTTTTCCATGATCGAGGTTGGAGGTTGAGCTCCTCGGGGGTGATATTATCTCCAGCAATCGAGGCTGACTCGAGGAAGATCTCCTCTTCTGCAGTCGAGATTGATGCGGACGCTCGAAGGAGATTTTATCTTCTACGGGCGAGGTTGGCTCAGTCGCTCGGAAGAGATCTTATCTCTAGCCGAGGTTGTCGCGGTCGCTCGAAAGAGATCTTATCTCTGATCGAGATTGACTCGGACGCTCGGAGGAGATCTGATTCCCTACAGTCGAGATTGTCGCAGTCGCTCGAAGAGATCTTATCTCTAGTCGAGGTTGGCTCGATCGTCCGGAAGAGATCTTATCTTAGTCGCGCTCGGAGAGATCTTATCTTTGCTAGGTCATTTGGGCGCTCGGGGGATCTTATCTCTTGCTCGAGGTCGGCGCGGATTCTCAGGGAGATCTTATCTCCTGCAGTCGAGGTTGTTGCGGATGCTCGGAAGAGATCTTATCTTCTACGGTCGAGGTTGCCTCGGAGGAGATTTTATCTCTTGCAGCCGAGGTTGGCGCTCGGAGAGATTTTTCTCCTGCAATCGAGGTTGCCCATGGGAGATCTTATTTCTTGCAGCCGAGGTTGACGCGGACGCTTGGAGAGATCTTATCTTCTGGCAGTAGGTTGCCCCAGACCTCAGGGAATCTTATCTCCTATCTTGCCTCCGGGGGGAGATCTTATCTCCTGCGAGCGAGGAGGGGAGATCTTATTTTCTGAGTCGAGGTTGATCGGTTGCGCTCGAGGAAGATCTTATCTCCTGCAGCCAAGGTGCCTGACCCTAAGGGGAGATCTTATCTCCTACGACAAGGTTGCCTCGGGGAGATCTTATCTCCTGCGTCGAGGTTGATATGGGCACTCGGTAGAGATCTCTCTCTAGCCGAGGTTAACGCGGTCGCTCAGAAGCGATCTATCTCTAGCTGAGGTTGGCTCGGACCCTCAGGAGAGATCTTATCTCCTACGGTCGAGGTTGCCCCAGGGGAGATCTTATCTCCTATAGCTGAGGTTGATACAGGTGCTCGGTAGAGATCTGATCTCTGACCGAGATTGACGCGATCGCTCGGAAGAGATCTTATCTCTAGCCAAGGTTGTCTCCGATCTTATCTCTGGCTGAGATTGTCTCGATCACTCAAGAGAGATCTTATCTCTGACCGAGGTCGGCCCGAACCCTTGGGAGAGATCTTATCTTCTGCGATCGAGGTTGTTGCGGGCGCTTGAGGAAGATCTTATCTCCTGCAGTCGAGATCGGCCCGGACCCTCGAGGGAGATCCTATTTCCTATGGTCGAGGTCGTTGCGGACCCTCAGGAGAGATCTTATCTCCTGTAGCGGATGGTGATCGGACCCTCTCCTATCGCCGAGGTCGAAGGCTCGAAAGAGATTTTATCTCTAGCGAGTTGTCATGATCGCTCGAAGAGATCTTGACCGAGGTTGTCTGATCGCTTGAAGAGATCTTATCTCTAGCCGAGGTTGGCTCGGACGCTCGGGAGATTTATCTCTAACCGAGGTTGTCACGATCGCTTGGAAGAGATCTTATCTCTAGCCGAGATTGGCTCGGATGCTCGGGGAGATCTTATCTCTAGCTGAGGTTGTCATGGTTGCTCGGGAGAGTTCTTATCTCTAGCCGAGGTTGGCTCGGTCACTCGAGAGAGATTCTTATCTCTGACCGAGGTTGGCTCTAGCGCTCGAGAGAGATCTTATCTCTAGTCAAGGTTGTCGCGGTCGCTTGGGAGAGATCTTATCTCTAGCCGAGGTTGACTCAGGCACTCGAAGAGATCTTATCTCTAGTCGAGGTTGTCGCGCGTCGCTCGGAAGAGATCTTATCTCTAGCCGAGGTTGGCTCGATCGCTCGGGAGAGATCTTATCTCTAGCCGAGGTTGGCCCCTTATCTTTGGCCGAGGTTTGGCTCGGACACTCGAAAGAGATCTTATCTCTTGCAGTCGGGTCGGTCCAGACTCTCAAGGAAGATCTTATCTCCTATGGCCGAGTTGCCTCAGAAAAGATCTTATCTCCTACGGTCGAGATTGATGCGGATGCTGCTCAAGGAGATCTTATCTCTTGCAGTCGAGGTTGATGCAGGCGCTCGGGGGAGATCTTATCTCCTACAGTCAAGGTTGGTCCGGACCCTTGGGGGAGATCTTATCTCCTACGATCGAGGTTGCCTCGGGGAAGATCTTATCTCCTGTAGCCGAGGTTGAAGGACTTTGGCCGGCTCATGTTAGGACGAGGTTCTCCTCTTGTTCCTAACACGGTAATTATTGACTGCTTCTTTTCTGTCATCACATAGTTTTTGCGCTCAGAAATAATATTATTGAAATGGAAAAATTTTACCGAAGAAAAGTTACTGGCAGTACATCCCCGTTTCAAAATCATGGGGGCGTTGTTCCTCCGAGTTCCCTCGGGCAGTAAGTCCCAGGTCGGACGACCTCCTCTATCTCATGCTGGCCTTCTCAATTTGGAGCAAGCTTTTCTTAGCTTTATCGCTGGGAGATGACAGCCCATCGAAGTACCAAGCCCCGAAGATAGCGTCGATGATGCCGGGAGGCGATCGATCTCTTTGTCATTCCTCCCTCATTGGCGGTTCTAGTTTCGGGGGAGGACCTCTTTGTACCCTTCCGTCGGAGCTTCCTTGATGTCGAGCTCAAGAAGTTCGGGCCTTTTTTGCATTGGGAGGTCGTGAGCATGACCAAACTTCATTCCGCCCTTCTGTGAAAACTGCGAGAGAACTTCATGCCTCTTTGTCGGGGCTTCCTCGATGACGAGCTCGAGGGGAGTTTGGCGGCCTCGCTTACGTCAAACTTTATTTCATTTTCTGTGAAACCTTTATCGGAGCTTCTTTGATGACGAGCTCAGAGGGAAAGTTCGGCCTCGCTTGCACTGGGGAGGTCATGAGCATGGCCAAACTTTCATTACGTCTCCTGTGAAACCTTTATCGGAGCTTCCTTAATGACAAGCTCGAGAGGGAGTTCGGCCTCGCTTGCACTGGGGAGGTCATGAGCGCGGCGAACTTCATTCCGTCGTCCTGTGAAATCTTTGTAGGGACTTTCTTGATGATGAGCTCGAGGGGCAGTTCGGCCTCGCTTGCACTGGGAGGTCGTGAGTGGGGCTTTCTTGATGATGAGCTCGAGGGAGAGTTCGGCCTCACTTGCGTTGGAGAGATCATGAGCACGGTCGAACTTCATTCCGCCTCTTGTGAAATCTTTATCGAGGATTCCTTGATGACGAGCTCGAGGTGGAGTTCGGCCTCGCTCGCACTGGGGAGGTCGTGAGCGGGGCTTCCTTGATGATGAGCTCGAGGGGGAGTTCAGCCTCGCTTGCGCTGGGAAGGTCGTGAGTGCGGCCGAACTTCATTCCGCCTCCTGTGAAACCTTCTAGGGGAGAACTCCTGCTCTCTATTTTTTCTTTCTAAGGGCGATTGATATGCTAGGCCAAATGCTCTTCCTTAAGGCCGGTTCCTGGCGGATTTGCTGGCAAAGTTATCGCCGAAAGCTATCTCACGGTCTGCATCATCTCGGTGAGGCCACGAACCTGCTGGACCAGCAGGTTGAACTGCTCCGCATCTACCACGACTTCAAGTGGAGCCTGGGTTGCCGGAGCTGAAACGGAAGCAAATGGACCTGGCACGGAGGCCGCCGATCGCCGAGTCGAAGCTCTCCTAGGAGGCATTTTCTCTTGGGAAAGAACTCTGGAGAAGAAGAAGGGAGATCTCTGAAGAGAGATCATCGCTGAGCACTCCTTTAAGAATAAGGGGGCCTCAAGAATACCTCAAGAATAGAGGCGGCCCTCCTTTGAGCGCCAAATCTATTAGTGCAGAATTTGGTTATCGTCGGATCCGACTAGAGTGGAGGTGGATGAGGTCACCGTCGGGGATCTGCAAAACAAAGTTCCATCCGGAGCCGATGGGGGGTGGCTCCGGCAGGACCCTCCGATGATCAAGTCAGCTCTGGCCAATAGAAATAAAGTGCTCTAAAATGAGCTCAGCAGAGTTTAGAGAAGGAGATGAGAGCTTAGAGCTTTTTTGGAAATATATCTGGAGAATCTCTTTTATAAACGAAGCTTGATTGATGGTGACGGCCATACCGTCTGGTGGCGGGCCGCTCGAGACTGCATGGGGTTCGATGCGGAGAGGATGGTATCATCAGGTTGATAGTGACAGCCATACCATCTGATAGTGGTGGGCTGCTTGAGGTCTGACGGAGTTAGTCACGGAGGGGGGCCACCTGTAGCGTCGTCTATGGCAGATTGATGGTGATCATTCATCCAGATTTAATGACCGTAGCTCTGAGAAAGCGGATGTTGGTTGGTGGACTTCGGCATATATCGATTCCAAAGAAGTTTGGACTCCTGAAGGAAAAGTTCGGAAGGAGTTCGGCTTCCGTAGACGTCTGACTGGAGGAGTGCGGCTAAGACTCGATCGCTGGGAAGTTCGAAAGGAGCTTGGTCAGTCGAAGAAGATGTCTGGAAGAAATCCGGCTCCTGAAGAAGTTCAACCGAAGGGGAAGCTTGGAGGAAGTTTGGCTCCCGCAGGCGTTTGGCTGGAAGAGCGCGGAGGGAGTTCGGCTCTCGCGGGAGTCCGACTGAAGCTCGGCTGCTGAGGAGTTCGATCGATTGAAGGAGTTCGACTAAGGCCCGACTGCTGGAAGTCCGAAGGAGCTCGGCCGCTGAGAAGTTCGGTCGGCTGAAGGAGTTCGGCTAAGATCCGTTCGCTGAAGCTCTTCCGTGGCTACCGGTTGCATTAAGCTGAGCATCGAACTGGACTTCGGTAGGAGCGGAGTTTATCCCCAATAGGCTACTTCTTATCAGGGTCTTCGAGTGCTTATAAATATTTCTAATTTAATTTTTTAAAAAAATTGAAATGGCATATTTTTGATATACCTCTAGTATAATGTGCCGTGTGATTGATTCCTTTGCGAGTTTTCTTAGACGCTTCTGCAATAAAATCTATTTATTTGCTAAATGTTATTTAAAGATTGAATTAAAAGCTTTTTACATCTTATACAAGCAAGTCACGGATTGAGTTTCAAAACCTTGTATTAACTTTGATACTTAATTCTTTAAGATCATCATGTTTGTTATTAGGATTTCTTAAATGTTACCTGATATAAGAAGATCATCTATAATAATCATTTACATAAAAATAATACCATGGACATGTTAACAATCCACTTAACTATAATTATTTATACAACAATCAGGGGGATATATGTTGAGTATCACATGCGAACATTAGTCCCACATCCACACGAAAAATTAGTGGGAGGTAGAAGGATTGATATGGATGATTGGCTCATAATTTATGAGTCAAGCTTTTAAGTTATGTTGGTTCTAATCATGCATCAAGGACTTCTTTTGGTTGGACTTGAACTTCTTGTTTCTCCCCAATAAGCGGTACCGAAAGTAATTGGTATCAATTATGTTAAACTCTCAAAATTGGAATTGATGGATTTTGTAAAGAATGGTAACATGTAAATTGATAAAGTAGGTGCAACAAGTCAACCCAATGGAGCAAGGCACTAGATTTGAGCATGGGCTCGGGGAAGAATTTGAAAATTAGGAAAAATTATGGCTTAAAATAGGTGAATTTAAAAAGTACAGCAAAAAAGTGTAAAAGCTAATGTATTGGATGAAGAGAATTTAAGAATATAATGAAAAAAGAAAATATGAAGGAACAAAATATAAATATAATCAAAAAAATATAAGGAACCATTAGAAAAATGAAAAAAAATCAAATCGATGCAATTGAAAATAAAACGTATTTTGATCAAATACATTATTCATGTGGTTGTGCAAAAATGTTCGCATATTGTTCAAAGCAGCTACATTATGCATGTTTCAAAGTAATGTCGTTATTTTTTTTTGATAGAATAATCATGATATATTATTTAGGTATTAGACATTCAAGATATCATGTAATGTATCTTTTACTTGTTCATTGTATCCATCTTTCATTTTAACATGCTCTTGCATTGTGCGAGGGGTTGTTGTCATAATTTTGACTTTTAAGTGATACGAAATCAGTCGATACATATATAGTATTCATAGGGAATCCGGATATAAAAAAAATAGTTTAATATAAAATACTAAAAGAAGGAATATGGATTGATATACTTGCTGGGCCCCAAACTCATCTATTTAAGCTTTTGGGTCAACTTGGATTCTTAAGTGCATGTCGACTTCCTTTGGTTAGTGAAGATGAGTATTGATCTTCTTTTTGAACGAGGAATTATGGAGGGAAACCCAAACTCAATGGGAAGGTTAATATTTTGAGTCCATCCCTCTCCTCCTCTTCTCATCTCATTTTGAAGGTGTTTACGCTACATCCCGATACCTGAAAATTACCATACATGTAGTAGTGGTTTTGGGATATGATTTGAGGAGGGGTTCCAAGTCTTAAAACAAATAAGACTAGAAACTTTTATATCATTCAGTATCATAGGCTGGCCAGGATAAATTATCATGGACAAGCTGAATGCAAATCGGTTCTTAAGACTTTAAATACATCGAGCATGATTATTGGTCTAATGGATGGTACATTATCAAGCTATTATGATAAACTTGAGCAGTGGGAGGTAATTTGCATAAGTTGCGAGGGAAATTGTACAACCCAACATGGTTTGATCAATCGAATCCAATCCAAACCGGTCAACTTGGAACTTTTGGCTTAAAATAGGATGAGATTGGGTTAGGTTGGCGTATTAGATCGAGGGAAATAGACATTCTTGGGTTGGGACCCTTTGCCAACCCGGCCGAGTTGCACCCGACCCTCCGCTAGCACATGGTTTACGTTGCGCGATGATTTAGGTCGTTATTGGTGGTTGCTGAGAGCTCCGGGTGGGACCCATGGGACCATGTCTTGCTCGCTTTCGTCTCCAATACCCATCCACGTTCTAAAATATCTTTCGAAACCAGACCTTCTTTCCACCCAAGTACCAGAAAGTTCTAAATAGAGATCATAGAAATTTTACCAAAAAAAAAATAGAGGTCGTAGGAAGAAAGGAATGGGAACAATGCAAGGCTACAAGCATGAAATTTCTTCTATAATTGGTCGGTAAATATATTCTACTCAACTTTCTGCGCACTGGTCTTTTATTCTTGTTCTGCTCTTCATATAGTTTGATGCTTTGTAAAGAACTTCATAGGTGGGAGTGGGAGTTAAATTCGTTTTCTTGAATGTTTTTGATGTTGCCATTTATCTGGTTTGCCTCTGGGGTGGGGTGAGTTTTTATTTTGGTTTGCCATGGTAGTATGTCATTAGTTTTCATGTTATTATTCTTCACTTTATTCATTTGCCAGTTAGATTTCCTTCCCCTTTTTCTATTCAAAAAATGCATTTCCCAGCTCATCCAATTACAAATTGAGGACTTTTTTGGTGAAAATGCTTAAAACCGAGAAGAGAATGGATGGAGTGGTATATCCTGAAGAATATAAATGGTATAATACTCTTTAAACTAAGAAGAAATTCTCCTTGATTCTATTTCATGTATTATTAATAATTAAAGGAATGGTAGCATACTTCTCAAGAAACCTCTCTCTCTCTCTCTCTAAATAACTCATTAGATATTCTCATAATGTGAAAAGGAAATGCTTTAATGGGTCTTTATATAATTACCCCCGTTTTTTTTGGCTTACATACTGTTTTACCAAGGTATATCATGTCCTTTTTTTTTTTTTTTTTGATCCTTTTCTAGCCGATATTTGATGGAACATACAGCTAAATTTCATCTTCTAATATGTTAAAAAGTAGTATTTTTGAAAATTAATGTTCAGTATTTCAAACGAGAGCAATACATGCAGAAATTGGGCAACAAAGTAAACGGTCAAGCATCCTCTATTCAAATGGGTGAATATGGCCACCTTGATCACCACAGCCTTGTCGAAGCAGCTGCAAAAGCACGTACTCTCCAAAAGGTCTCAATTCTACCTCTAGTGTTCTTAATCTACCATGAGGTCTCTGGTGGTGCATTTGGTGCAGAAGACTGTGTTCAGGCTGCAGGCCCCCTCCTAACCATCATTGGATTTCTGGTTTTCCCATTCGTATGGAGCATCCCAGAAGCACTGATCACCGCCGAGATGGGCACGATGTTCCCGGAGAACGGAGGCTATGTGGTGTGGGTCTCCTCTGCTTTAGGCCCATACTGGGGTTTTCAACTAGGCTGGATGAAATGGCTTGGTGGTGTCATAGACAATGCTCTATATCCAGTTCTATTCTTAGACTATCTGAAGTCTGTTATCCCGGCATTAGGAGGAGGTCTTCCAAGAACATTTGCAACATTAGGCTTGACAGGAGCTCTGACTTACATGAATTATAGAGGTTTGAACATTGTTGGATTGTTTGCTGTCTTCCTTGGTGTCTTCTCGATCCTTCCATTCATCGTTATGGGGCTTGTAGCTACTCCGAGACTGAGGCCTAAAAGATGGTTGGTGGTTGATCTCCACAATGTTGATTGGAATTTGTACTTGAATACACTCTTTTGGAATCTCAATTACTGGGATTCAATAAGTACTTTGGCAGGAGAGGTTGATAACCCAAGCAAATCACTGCCAAAGGCTCTCTTCTATGCAGCAATCCTTATCATCCTTTCATACTTGTATCCTCTCCTGATAGGCACTGGAGCTATTCCACTTGATAGGAAGCTATGGACAGATGGTTATTTTTCTGATATTGCGAAGATTATTGGTGGGGTCTGGTTGACATGGTGGATGCAGGGGGCTGCAGCAGCATCCAATATGGGGATGTTTATTGCTAAGATGAGCAGCTATTCTTATCAGCTTCTCGGGATGGCGGAGTTGGGAATGCTCCCAAAATTCTTTAGCATGAGGTCCCGGTATGGAACTCCTCTCGTAGGGATCATGTTCTCTGCTTCTGGTGTCCTTTTGCTTTCCTGGCTGAGCTTTCAAGAGATTATTGCTGCTGAAAATATTCTTTATTGTTTCGGAATGCTCTTGGAATTTCTGGCCTTCATGAGATTAAGGATAAAGTATCCAATGGCGCCTCGACCTTATAAGATACCTCTAGGGACAATTGGTAGCATATTGATCATCATTCCTCCTACACTGGTGATATTTGTTGAGCTAGCTTTTGTTTCACTCAAAATCATGATCATAAGCCTTGTGGCAGTGATTATTGGTCTTGTTTTGTGGCCTTGTCTGAAGTATTTGGAGAAGAAACGGTGGTTGAGGTTCTCCATAATAACTGATATTCCTGATCTTAGAGCTACTGAGAATGAGAATGCTGTTGAGTCTTTGATAGATTAGTTAGTTCTTGGGTCTAGTAATAGTGTAGTCAAATATTTTGCATGGCCTTTGATGCCTATTGCTTGAAAGGCACTTCACAGTTTATGTATGAAAACTCATCCCATTATAACTGTTATCTTCATCGTGCATGATCAGGTTCAGTGAGGCAAATAATGATCGCAAACTGCGACATCAGAGACCCTCTTTGATATGTTGTTGCTATCTAATCACATGCTATTATTGTTTTGCTATGTGGTCTTGTAATTTATGGAAGCATTGCAAGATTATCATCATGTTAGGATTAAGATCATCTTGCATGGTGAAATCATCAAATATGTACATAGCTTGTGGTTGATAGTCTAATGTAGTCCGATGTCATAGTCTTTTATTGAGAAAAGGGAAAGTCTGAGCTTCACCCCTCTATGTTAAGCAAATGATCAAGTTACAAAAAACCTCTCAGCCACAGTCTGAAATAGTTTGTTTTCATAATCTAGTTGTAGACTTTATGCCTACCTAATGGGCTAATGGAGTTGCTTGATTGCATAAAGAGGAGTTGACTTCAACATTTTTGTAGTTGTAAAATAGACATAGGTCTGCTGTTGACTATTATGGATGTTATATCTCGATTTCCACAAGATAGTATAAGTAAACTCATGGTTAATTTTAAACAAAGAAATGCTTATAAGTGACAAAGGTGACAGGTGATAACATGTGCTTCACAACCCAGCCAACTTGTTTTACCTTTGCTCTGCTTCTGGTCTAATGGTTTCAGGAATATTATAACTTCAGGTAGTAAATTTCTCAACTTATCCCCAAGGCAGCTGCTACTTGCCTTTTCTAAGAGCAGCGAAGTTTTTCAGATTTGCTGATTCGAAGTTTTTGAAGTGAAATGCCAAAAATTTTATGGTTTGTGAGATCAAGCAATGGCTAATTTATTAACTAGAGTAAATTATAGTGTATATGTGGAGAAACATTTTGTATATGATAGTAATTTGATATCTTTTGAGACAAAAGAGAATTCACTCTCAAGTAGATTGTAATTATTATTTGTTGCATGCATGACAGGGACTGATTAAGGGAAAATATAGAACAAAGGAACCTAATGAAGATGCTACTTACCCTTTTTTACCTGTTGATGAGGTCAGAAACTTGTTTAGGATCAGAATATGATGCGTAGAAGTGTCAAAAGGAATTTAGACTTCTTTGTACAGTTATAAAGCCAGAGGATGTAAACTGATAGAAGAAAAGGTGAGACCAAATTGATGGAGGGGCTGTTGTCATGTGCAATGAAATATTTTTCTCCATTTGAAAGGGTATTAAACAGAGTGGGTTAGCCAAATCAGAGGCAAGCTTCATGTTGAAAGATTCTTTGATACCTTCTAATGTTATCTGATATGTTTCTCTGACAAAATGCTGGATATTCAGCAAATTCTTAAGAGTTCTTTAATTCTTCTGCTGAACTCAAATTGAGGATTGATGGAGCTCCAAAACTCTGAATCTCCTCTTCTACCTCCCGTTATGTTGTAATTACTCTGTAAATATCCTTTTCACCATGTATCAATAAAGCTGGGGAAAGAGACTCACTTCCTCCATTGCTTCTAAAAAAGGGTTTTGTGATGTGTTATGTGGGCTAGGCAATATCTCATTTCCCCACTGGGAAGTAATGCTATCCTTTGGTTTTTTGGGCTTGGTATTTTTCACCTTGCACAGGGCATTTGGATGGGGAAAAGTTTGAAATAAGTCTTTGATTCAGAGGTCTCCTGTCAGACTGCCTCCTTCCAAAGCACAGCAGTGACAATATTTCAGGCTGTCCAATTTAGTTAGAAGACCAATGGGTGGATACAATAATATTTGCAGTAGCCTATGTATGTTTCAAGATCTACCCATGTTTTATTTAGCTTTGAAGGTTTTATTTGAGTTTTTTTGGTTCTATTTATGAATCTAAAATCTATCAGGTACATAATCGATTTGAGGCTAAATATGTCCTCATACGTCCTTGTAAACTTCCCGTGTATAAGCCTTACTTCCTGTGTTCAAGCCTTGTAGCCTCCAAGAATGTTTGCGGTCTTAGCTTTGAAAGTAGTTGTAATACATGCATCCACGAACTTATCTGGTGTCTAATTAATATAAGACTAAATATATATTTTCATAAGTCCTCTCACACTCTCTGCATTCACTCCTTGCATTTAAGTCACGGTGTCCTTGCAAAGCTAATGGTCTAACATAATCAATCTAATCACAAATATGGTGATAGGGCTATGGTCAATCCATCACGGACTCATGCTACAAAATCCACTGGTCCATATATATATATATATATATATATATATATATATATATATATATAATATATATATATATATATATATATATATATATATATATATATCATAAATAGGGATGAAAATCAGATCGGATTGGATCAGATATAGATCGAGTAAAAAAATTTTGAATCTGAACATGACCTATTTATTAAACATATTACATTTTAAAATCCAAACCTGACCTGTTTAATAAACAAGCTATCTGACTCGACCTATTTATGTTTCATTTATAATCTTATTAAAAAAAAAAAAAAAGCTTGACCCATTTACAATCTCTTTCTTTTTTTTAGAAAAAAAAGATAAAAATTAAAAACCTGCATAAAAACTTGCCACCTCTTCGAATTTCCATCCTTGCCACACTCTCAATTGCCGCTTCGCCAACCCATGCTCTCGCCGACTTCAACTCCGACTGACTAGAGCTCTTGACTATCTTTAGCTTTGTCCTTGACTGTGCTCTTGATCGCCTCCACTCCATTGAGAGCTCTAGGCTGCCTTTGGCTCACCCTTGATCGAGCTCTTGGGAGTGGAGCAATTTGAGCCTTGAGGGTGATGAGAGAAGAGGGGAGGACTCCGAATCTCTATCGCCTCTGGGCTTTAGACCTCTGGTCGACACCCCACCACCTCCTTCGCCTTTGGACTGTGAGGGCTTAGACGATCTCCATTGCCTCTAGCCTTCAGTCGACACTTGATGGCATTGGAATAGAAGACTCTAGCAAGGGGAGATGTTCATTCTTTCTTAAATCTAAAATTAAAAAAAAAAAAATCTCACAAACTGCCATAAAATTGTCCTTCTATAAGGTTTACTCTTTATAGTGAAAAGGTTGTTCCTAGTTCGTGATGATCTGACTCTAATCATAAATTTATTAGATTTGATCTAATTTTATTTATGATTTAATAGATTTAAAATAGTTTTAGATCTAAAAATAAAATATTTTAGATTGCACGAACTGCCATAAGGTTGTCCTGCTGTAAAGTTTATCCCTTACGGTGGATAGGTTGTCCTAGTATATGCTGATCTAAAATATTAATCATAAAATGTTAGATTAGATCTAAAAAATTTTATGATCTGATTAAAAATATTTTAATCTAATTTAATTATTATAAATATGTTAGATTTGATCTAAGAAGATTTATGATTGATTATTATTAAAATTATTTTAATTACATGAACCTATTTAGATTAGATTTAAAGTAGTTTTATATTTATTTTACTTGTATATTGATTATGAATCAAACATGCAACTTGGTTGATAGAACCATGTTGTAAAAATATTTTACAAAATATGAAAATTATTTTTCGAAAAGCCAAACCCCAACCCTCAGCTCAAAACTTAATTAAGAATTAAGAAGTTGTTTGATTAGGTTCTAGGATTATAAATTGAAGATCCTATGACACGAATCATAACACATTAGGTTAATGGGTTAGTAGAGATTAGGTCCATTAATTAGGTTAGACCTAAGGTTAGATTAAAGAATGGACTTAATTAGAGAATTGACTAAATCTAATCAATTGTCAAGGATTCTCTAGATCAATTACAAGTAGTTGTAGTTGGTCAAGTCCATATCTTTAACAAGAACTAAATGGACTTGATTCTTAACTAAGAGGTTTAGCTCAAACTATTAGGTTGATCTAATCAAGACTAATTAAATCAGTTGGTATCTAAGGTAAGTTTGGCACATACGATTGGTGGTTTTTAATTGACAGCTCGCTTACCTAGCATTTTTGATGGTGTCAAGGCAAGCTTTGGCAGACCGTTCCACCGATCTTACTTACCTGGCCTTCTTGGTGAGATTCAGTTTTGATCATATCACTTGACAATTTGAGTTGACTCATGTCAGCTAGGTAAATCAGTGTGACTGATTTAGGTGCTCCTAGACCAGCCTATTAGTGGTCTCCCTTAAGCTGACTTGGTAAAGTCAGTGGAAGGATTATGACAAGCTGGTTAATCTGACCTACTCACTTTTATAAATAAATTCTCTAAAATTATTAGATTTTTAAAATAAAATAGTTATGTGATAACTGGATCATAGCCTTCCATTAAAGTGGATGATAATGGGTCCATTATTTGGATAATCATTGGAGGCTCAAAGGTCTGATGCTTATCGGTTGATGAAATTATTATTCATTATATGATCTCTTAAATACATCTTTCTAAATGATGGTTGGATGGGTCAACCAAAATTGGGCCTTATCATTCATTAATTGAATGGGTCAAGTATGGTCATGTTAATGATTGGATCTAACTG
This sequence comes from Cocos nucifera, assembly GCA_006176705.1. NCBI lineage: Eukaryota > Viridiplantae > Streptophyta > Magnoliopsida > Arecales > Arecaceae > Cocos > Cocos nucifera. The sequence continues at coordinate 1,314,619 of QRFJ01000476.1, read as the reverse complement.
GATTCTTTTATGAGAAGGCCAAAGCCAACTGATTAGGGCCTAGGGTAAAATTTAATTATTAAAAATTATTTAAAAAAATAATTGGTTATGAACCTATCTTTAGATGTACATGGATGGGCCAACTAAAGTTGGGCTTGTGTACAATATATGTGGATTCTAGTACCCACTAAGGAATTAGGATAATTCCTTGAATTGAGGTAGAGGCTATCAATTTGAATAAAATAGTAGGAGACCCTTTTAATTAAAATTTAAATCTTTAGATTTAATAAATCAATTAATAATTAGGTTATATTTTTTTTTGTGTAGATATGGTCACTTCCTTATCGCTCCGATCATTGTTGGACAATGATAAGCTAGTGGGATCCAACTTCGATAGTTGGTACTGAAAGTTGAAGATTGTCCTAGAGCATGAATGAATCCTATATGTATTGATGGATCCTACATCTGAGGAGCCAGCTGCCAATGCAGGTGGAGCAATCAGAGACACTTATCAGAAGTGGCTCAGTGATTGAACCATGTGCGCTGCATTATGCTAGCTGCGATGAGCGATGAGTTCAGTCGTAGGTTTGAAACAGCTCAACCAAATGAAATGCTCCAAGTGTTGAAGGATTCTTTTAGCACACCCAATGACGTTGAGAGGCATAAGACTAGTTGCACCATCTTCAATGCCTGAATGTGGGATGGAGCCTCTATCACTGATCATGTACTATACATGATCGAGCTGATAGAGCGCTTGAACAAGCTCGGCTTTTTTTTTGCACAAATAACTTGGAAAAGATGCAATACTGAACTCACTGTCAAAGTCTTATCTCACATTCCTTACATATTATAGAAAGTTAAAGCCTGAAGTTGACTACCAGGGGTTACTGAGGTTACTTCAGAACTTTGAGAAGGATCATCAGCTCCACAAAGAGTCGGTAAACTTAGTGGAAGGTTCGTCTTTTTGTTCTCACCCCTTTGGAAAGGAAAGAAGAACAAGAAGAAGAAAATCAAGAAGGGCATGTTCAGGCTAGGACATCTGTGCAGGCTCAGATCCAAAAAATCAAGCTCGATAAGAGTCAAGCTGAATGCTTCTTCTATAAGATGCGAGGGCACTGAAAGAGGAACTGTCCTCATACATTGCCTTCCTGGATTTAAATAGATAGAGAAAGAAGCAAGCCATTGCTGGGCAAGGTATTTATATAATAACTCCTTGCAAATTTCTCTATGTGTGATATTATTGACTGGGTATTGGATACCAAAAGCCCTTATCATATTTGTAATTCGTTGCAGGGATTGCAGGTTAGTAGAAGATTCGAGCAAGATGAGAGATTTTTGAACGTTGGAGATGGAAGATCAGTTTTAGTTCTAGCTTTAGAAATTTTGAAACTTGTATTTGAATCTCATACCATTGTTCTTAGTGATTATCACTTCTATCCAGTTTCTTTTTAAATATCATTTCTGTAGGCCTTTTGGTCATGAATAATTATGAAATTTTAATAAAGAAACGAGTTTGTAATATTATTATGAATGGTATTACTATTTTCTATGGATAATTGAATAATGATGTATATATTTATCACAACCTGTTAATGTAGTCTATTCAATGGCAAACATCCTAATTAGATAATGTGACAGATATCTATTTATGACACGTAGCTGGGTCATATAAACAAGAATAGGATAAGCAGATTGTCTCAAGAGGGTAACCTCAACTTAGTGATTGTGAATCGCTTTCAATCTGTGAATCCTATCTTCTTGGTAAAATGACTAAGTCACCTTTTACTGAAAAATATGAGAGAGCTTCTGAGCTCTTAGGACTAGTACATACTGATGTATGTGGACCAATGAGTACCGGTGTCAAAGGTGGATATATCTACTTCATCACTTTCATAAATGATCTATCAGATTTGGATATATCTATCTGATGAAACATAAGTTTGATTCATTGTGAAATGTTCAAACGATTCTGAAGTGAAGTAGAAAAACAAACTGGAAAGAGTATTAAAACTCTTCGATCTGACCGAGGAGGAAAATACCTTTTTGGTGAGTTTCTCACATATCTAGAAGAAAATGGGATTCTCTCCAATGGACTTCTCCAGGAACACCACAGTATAATGGTGTATTTGAAAGGAGGAATCGGACTCTGTTAGACATGGTTCGATCCATGATGGGTTTTGCCAGCTTACCGATATTCCTCTAGGAATATGCACTCGAATCGGTTTGCTATCTTTTAAATAGGGTTTCAAGTAAATATGTGGTTAAACTTATATGAGATATGCACAGGATGTAAAGCACTTTCACACCTCAGGATCTGGGGATACCCGACTTATATCAAATGGTTAATTACAGATAAACTTATACCTAAGTCTGATAAGTGCGCATTTATAGGATACCTAAAAGAGACCAAAGGATATTATTTCTACCATACTGATGAATAAAAGATATTCGTCAGTTTTAGGACAATCTTTTTGAAAAAGAAGTTTCTTAGTGAAGGAATCGTTGCCTCTAAGATTGAACTTGATGAAGTTCAATAAGTAAAAAGTCTAACACAGAATGTTGAACCTAAGTCGAATTTGATCAAATCAGATTCGAAGTCTAGTGAATCCATACCATTAAGACGATCCGGTAAAGTACCGCGCCATCCGGATAGATACTATGAATTCTTGGTCCAGGATGGTAATCCCATCAAACTCGATGAGAACGATGAGGATCCAATCAGTTATATGGATGCGATGCAGAGATCCGACTTTGAAAAATGGTTAGAAGCCATGAGATCCAAAATGGATTCCATGAAGGTTAATGATGTTTGGACATTAGTTGATCCATATGAAGGGGTTAAATCCATTGGATGTAAATAGATATTCAAAAAGAAAAAAGGCGCAGATGAAAAGATGGAGATCTATAAAGTCCATTTGATTGCCAAGGAATATCGTCAATATTATGGTATTGAATATGATGAGGCATTTTCATCAGTGGCAATGCTCAAATTCATTCAAATAATGCTTGCAATAGTTGCCCACCTAGACTATGAGATCTGGCAGATGGATGTGAAGATGGCTTTCCTAAATGAAGAGTTAACCGAAGATGTGTATATGATACAACTTGAGGGATTCACATCCACAGATGAGTCTAAGATGTGTAGACTTCAGAGATCTATTTATGGACTAAAGCAAGCATCTCGAAGTTGGAACATGTATTTTGATAAAGTGATCAAAATATATGGCTTCATTAAGAACAGAGAAGAATCCTGCATTTATAAATGAGTAAATGGTCCAATAATGGTATTCCTTATTTTGTACGTGGATAACATTCTCTTAGTCGGAAATGATATTTTCGTACTATAAGGAATAAAAATCTGGTTGTCATCATAGTTCTCCATGAAAGACTTGGGTGAAGCATCCTACATCCTAGGGATGAAGATCTATAGGGATAGATCTAAAAGGATGCTTGGTATATCCAGTCCACGTACATAGAAACTATGCTGAAGAGGTTCAGCATGGAGAATTCTAAAAAGGACTATCTTTCAATAGGTCAAAAAATTTCTCTCTCTAAGAAGAATTATCTGACAACTCCTGAAGAGAGAGAGCGTATGAGTAGAATTTCATATGCTTTGACAGTAGGGTCTATTATGTATGCAATGACATGTACGAGACCAAACATGGTATACTCACTAGGAGTAGTGAGTAGATACCAGTCTGATCCTGAAGAAAATTATTAGAAGATGGTTAAAACCATCCTTGAGTATTTGAGAAATAATAAGGACCAATGGTTGATTTATAGTAAGTCAGATCTAAAATTTATGGGATTTACAGATTCTAGCTTTCAATCTGACTATGATGATAGTAAAAGTGTATTGGGATATATCTTTACTCTAAATGATAGAGTCATTTGCTGAAAAAGTTTCAAGTAGCATACAGTAGTTGACTCTGTTTGCGAAGCAGAGTACATGGCAGCATCAGATGCAGCAAAGAAAGTTGTATGGCTGAGGAAGTTTATTATGGATCTTGGAGTAGCACCCTCCATTAATGGTCCAATCCTGCTCTACTGTGATAGCACTGGCGTCATAGCTCAAGCAAAGGAATCGAAGGTATACCAACGGACAAAGCATATTCTGCACTGCTTTTATTTGGTCCATAAGATCATGGATCGTCATGATGTCGACCTTCAGAAGATCGATGGAAAGAAGAACCTAGCCGACCCCTTTACTAAAGTCCTGATAATCAAGGAGTTCGACAACCATAAGTTGAAGATGGATATTAAATACTGTATCGAGTGGCTTTAGGACAAGTGAGAGTTGTTGAAAATTATGTTTCGAAGTCAATCATCAGTCTATTGATGATTGAGATATTGTAATTGATTTATTAATTAATAAAAAAAAATTAACATCTTTTTCATTATAAATTTACATCTTCTAATGAACTCCATTATTGTGATGAAGTTCTTAGGACTATTTAGTTTCGATAAAGAGAGGATTTATCGATTAGTTCTTAAATTTATTCATGACCAAATGATAGGCTGTTAATTAGGATGACAGCGTCTATCAAGCATTGATCACTATATGCCATATAGGTTGGTTGTTCTCTTAACCAAGAAGTATGAAGACACTGGTATGATATACAGATGAGATGTATGGGTATATCTTCATTGAACGTGATCAACTCTAGAGCATTCTGCTGTCAAGAATGTCTCTGATGGAATATAGGTATAAGTATCCCTTAGATCCGAGATCACCTCAATGACTTGCAAGCAACTCACTGTGCTTTGGTACCGAACTAACTAAATTTCTAATTTAGCAATGAAAGACTTTTGGGCACAGTTAAGTACTTGCAAAGTCGGTGTGTGATTAAGATGAAATTGACCACTCCAAGAGTTGGAGAAGAATGTATCACTGTATTTCAATATAGCAAAATCTTGGTCAGGATAATCCATCAGATGGATTTGAATATTTTAAAATATAATATGGACAATCTAATCAGAGTTGACAGTTGAACTCTGAGGTGTCCTACGAGCATTATGGTCAAGGGATGAATTATATGAAAATTATATCCGTATGGGTTCTTAGGATGGTGTTCTTTACCTTTGACCTATCCAACCATCGGATATCATTGCTAGATGGTCACTTTGATTGGTACAAAAATTTATTTCTATGCTACCAGCTTAGGTTTGAATCTATGAGGTCACATATATTAGAGTTCATGTTCCGATCGGATGATTGATCAGCGATTTAAAATTATTTTAGGATTAAACGATCAATACGATTGATGTTTGACCTAGTGCAAGTGCTATAGGAGGATCGATTAACAATTCGATTGCTAATTAGCTTAATTTAATTAAGTCTATAGGCTAAGATTAAGTCTAACTAAACATAATTTAATTAGATTTGGTTTGGACTTGATTGGATCAAATTCAATTGGTTTATTGGAGAAGCCAAGTGCAAAGAAGAACTAATCCTAGTCTAACTAGGACTTAGGTCAATCCAATTTTTTAATTTGATTAAAAAATTAAATTAAAATTAAATTTAATTTAATTAAGTTCTTA